>SKCR01044246.1:0-151536 GCA_019454045.1 Zanthoxylum bungeanum | reverse complement strand
TTAAGCAATAACTTTCTCAAATACTTGAAAGAGTATAGTATTCTTTCAATGAGGACTCCTCCCGGAACACGTCATTTTGACGGTGTTCCGAACTGAGTAACCAAATTTTGTTGGACATGATAAGGTTAATCATGAGTCGCTCTGAGCTACCATTTCCTTCAACAGATAAGTATTAACAGTGCAGAACTTATTTAGAATAAGGTTCCATAAAAATCTGTTTGACAGATTTCATATTAGATATGAACAGGAAAGAAATCAGGTTTCTCATTCCTGATAATTTGGGTATGCTAGGCATATGTTTGGATGATACCAAACTAGAACCCAAATTGGATAAGTGCCAATTGTAGGTTATCCAAGGGAAACCATAAGTATAGTACTTATACAACTCACAAGAGAACAATTTTAATTGTTGCTCACCATGCGGTTTTCCAAAGAGGAATACCGATATGCAGTGGAAAGTGGGAGGATAGTAAAACTCGATGAAAATTGGAGTAATACTATTCATGGCACCCATTCCTTATTGGAACACAAATAGTTCATCAAAGATGAAATTATACCATAATCTTCGAATACACAAGAACCGCGTATGTCGGAGAGAGTCAGAAAACAACCTGGGGTATGAGTTTCTGATCTCACCTCATTAAGATGTCTATCTTTTGAGGTATACCAACTGACTACATATGAGGAAGTGATACAAGGTATCGACTCCATATTATGACAAAGTGTCATGAGTCCGAAATGGATTCCATGTATATCAACTATGTTTAGACACTAGTTGTTGTACCGCAAGGCATTGTGCCTATTGGTACTATATAAGTCTTCACGGAAGACATACATGGATGGCAACATACCGACGTATAAAGCTAGGCTTTTAGCGGAAAGGTATCGTTATCAACATTATGTTGATTTCGATTCAACCTTTTACCTGTTGCCATGGTAAATCCATTTGGATAATGCTTGCTAATGCTGCATGTTTCATTTATGAAATATGTCTGCTGAACGGGAAAATCGCTTTCCTGAAAAGGAAACCTTTTGGAGGATGTTTAAAACATCTTGTCGATTTTGTCGTACCAAAACTAGTAAACAAGGTTTTCAGGTTATTCGATCCATGTTTGGATTGAAGCAAGCATTAGGTTCTTGGAATTATCGTTTTGATGTAATCATAATGGTGTATGATTTAATTCAAAACGAAATGATTTTTTGTGTATATAATGAGGTTAGTGGGAGCGCACTGATAGTGGATGTCCTATAAATAATGCTAATACATAATTTCTTGGAAATGATATTCCCATAAAACAATCGGCGAAAGCTTGGCTTTCGAGAAAAATCTCCGAGAAATCGTACATTGAAAAATGTACGCGACCTAGTGTCTCATACGCTTTGAGCATATGAAGTCACAAACAGGCCAATCCAAGTGATAGTCACTGGATTGATATTAAGAACATACTTAGTATCTTAGAGATCTAAGGATGCTATCTTAAACTATGGAGAATGATAACTTGAAGTGACTGGGTACACTGCTACAAGTTTCCCAACCGATAAAATGACTAAAAGTCGCAAACGGTACTATACAGTTTGAATAACGGCACAGTGAGTTGGAAATCTTCCAAGCAAGATACTGTTACCGAATAAACAACAAATGCGGGTTATTGCTGCAGCTGAGGCAGTAATAGAAGCCTTTTGGGTCAATAATAAATCCTAATTGGATTAGGAATAGTTCTGTTAGCAGCTGAGCTAGGCTGCAACGCAGGCTAAAGAATTAATGGTCTCATCAACGATCCAGATACATACTTTGATAGTCATCTGATTCGTTCGAATCATACATCGTGGCGATATGATGATCGAATAAATCGCATCAGATGATTATCATGCGAATCCGCTGACGAAAGCCTTTTCTCAGCAATTTGAGCCAATCGTACATAGTTGGGGTGTAAGACACTCGAGTGACTGGCTATAGGCCAAGTGGGAGATTGTTGGACAATTATGACCCATAGCGTCAGTATTTGTACAGATCACGGTGTTGTTGTACAAATTAACTATGTGAAAAAAGAGATTGCTCTCTTATCATTTGTGATTAGTTCACAAAGATATATAAATGATAGGAGGTCCCTATGATTTGTTCCTGGATTGAGAATGATATGAGACAGTATCAGTCCACGAAGGATAAATCATTAAATATCCCTAGTCAGAGTATTATCGAGATTGGACATCGATAATGTGTAAAAGACTAGTATTACACTTGTGCACGTTATGAGGGCATAACGACATAGTTCTCATATATTTGGGTATATGATACTCATGCAAGTGTAATAGGAGGTTGTGTTTTACCGATGGTACGGGAAACAGCTTCGCTCTGGATAGACCCCATCGGAATTCCATTGGTAGTATGACTATGTGTCTATGGAAGTCCGAAATCATGGTAGGTGTATTTGGTCTTAACCTGAGACTTGCACCGCTAATACTTGCGACAATCAATACACTTTGGTTTTGGTCGTCCAGGGCTTTAACAGGTTTCTGTGTACGCCTCTTCTGGGTATATCGAGAATCGTAGTGTGTTGGGTGTGATGTCGAGATGGAAGTATCACTCCAGTCATAGTGGAGATGATGGTCACGTAGGATACGGAACTCGTTCTCTTATATGCTCGAGCTATCGGGATATTATGACTAGGTCATGTTTATCCGATTATAGAGACTAGTTACCAGAGATCCGATATGTGCTTCGTACAGGGCAGACACAATTCCAGCGCCAGGCCTAGCACGTGACATCTGATACTGGATCAAAATACGCAATATTACGTATACTACGCCTGATATAGATCACATATTCCTATAAGGATATTTCTGGAGAATTGGGTAGGCATGGCGCTTTGCTAGAAGCCAACCTTGTCTCGTAAATCGGTAAAAACGTAGTACTAGGTACTTACGTGTTCGGATAGTCCGACGACTGTATTTACTGCCAACATATCCGGGGATCTCATGGTCGCTTCCCGAAGATTCACCGATGACGTATGACTAGCACTTTATTAATCTGGGATTAATTAAATGAGAGAGAATTAATCTGGGATTAATTACGGAGATATTTTATCTGGGATAAAATATTAATTAAATAGAGAACGATTAATTTGGAATTAATCGATAAAATAATATATTGGATATATTATACGAAATTGGATTTCGACTCGGAATTAAAATTAGATTTTAATTCGGGCGAACGAGATAATTTAGAATTAATTCGTTAGTGATGTGAATAGTGATTTCGCTAGGCATAATCATTTAATTACGTCGCAACGGAAAATTCGTTAATTTGGAATTAGCGAATCCGAGCCCGGGATTGTTTGTGAGCGCATTTGCATTTCGAATTCGAGTGCTGCACGCAAGTCAAATCAAGCGTCAAATTGCTAGTCGCATCAAGCGTCGAATCATTAGTCACTTTGAGTGATGTGACAACTTGTCACTTGATTTGATTGATTGATGTTGGTAGTTGGAAAGCATTGATTATTTTGCTTTTTGACTTTTGAGATTTGAAATGGTTTTGGTATTTGATTTATTTTTGGAAAATAAATATAAAATACACTTAACACATTTCTTTTTACTCTCTCTCTCTCTCCATCTTACACGGTTTTAGAAAACCTTCTCTCCCTCCTCTCATCTCTCTCGGCCTCAAGGCCATCTTCTTCTTCCTACTCATTGGTTGGACCGAAAATTAAGAGGAGAAGCTAAGGAATTTTGTGGCATAATTCCTAAGTGCTAGCACACCATTTGAGTACATACAAAGGTGATAGGGGACTAAACACATGAGCATGGAATCACCACTTGGAGCTTTGAAGACATCCATGGCCGATTCTTGGAGGAGAATCACAGCCCACTACCGTGCAGTCCACTGCTGAGCCACTGCCACTGTCGAGCTTCACCAAGTGGGAGAAAAGAAGTGTTCTTCGACGCATCCAATCTGTTCAATGTGAGTATGATCCCGCCATACTTTGTTGTGTATTCACATGTGTTTATGCTTGATTTCATCCTTGGGACCTTAATAGAAACCAACACGCAGGTCCAATTTAATAAATTCTAAATTTATTACAATAATTTCCAAAATTACCCTCACCCATCTAATATCCATCTGATATACATTATTCATACAATACATCTAAATTTATTACAATAATTTCCAAAATTGCCCTCACCCATCTAATATTCATTTGATATACATTATTCATAAAATACATCCATGTATTCACACAAAGCATGTTATTCAATCAATCTAATCCAATTAATTAATCTTTGAATTAAGTGATCATCCAATGTTCAAACAACGATTTGATTTGCGCGAGTCCAACTCGTTTGAGAATAAGTACTCAAAGTGCGTATTCTCGAATTATATCGAACTACAATTTTAAATCCGATTTAATTTGTGTTCAATACTAATTCTTATTTAATTCCAAATTAAATAATTACAGTTTTAATGTGCCTTTACGACTTAGATTCTAAATCTAATCTTAATGGGTCTCAAAGCCTAATTAACATCCAATGTTAATTTAATTAAAGTCTAATGGGCTTTCAATTAATTTCTTAAGGCATGGGCTTTGGCCAATATGGGTCAAACCAAAATCCCAAGGCCCAATAAAGGAATCATCATATTTGTCATAAAATTAATTTTGGCCCATTAGGCCCAATTAAATTTAAAATGGCCATTTATTATATTTGGACTTAATGGAATGGTTTTAGGCCCAATTTGGATCCAATCCAATTGTCCTAAACCAATTTGGCCAACCAAGCCCATTAGGCCCAAATACAACAATTTTAGCCAAATTCCAAATTTAAGCCTAATTAATTAAATTCCAATATTCCAATATCACAATTTATTTAATTAAAGTGTATGGCCATAATTAATTATTTAAATTAACATTTCCAAAACACCAATTTAATTAATTAATCATGCTTTATTATATTCAATTCATGTCCAACACAATTGAAACAAAATCAAGTCATTACATGCTCTTGATGCTCACGAAAATATGAGATATTATTCATCAATTTTGATTTCAATTAAAATTAAATCACAAATCAATATATCCAAGCATTTTAAACACATCCAATGGTCTAAAAAATCAAAATCACCATGATCTACAAAGGGTCCAATATTCGGCCAAGGTGAGCAATTAGGGGAAAATTAATCTAATCAATTTTTCTCCAAATTAATCATGCATAACTCTAAGTTATCATAATCTAAGCATACTCAAACAATCAATTTGATAAAATCATGCTCCAAGCAAAAAATACCCAAATTTAAGATTATGAACCCTAATCCATTTCATGCTTAAATAAGCTCATGATCTCATTGTCCGGTTCTCTAAGAACAATTCCAAGATCATTTAAGCATAAAACATGTGTGAATACTCAAAGAAATATAGCGGAAATTATACTCATTTTGATCAGATTGGATGTAGGTGGAAAGTTCAAAATTTCCTTGAAACCTTTGAGCTCCAAGCTTTCCTTGATTTGTATGTTGAGCTCCAAGCCTTGGTGAATGAATTCCAACTCTTGGGAATGGTTTCCCTATCAACTTGGATGACTCTTTAAGTGCTAGCTATGGAAGAAATTTGCAACAAAAGTCTTCCCCTTGTTCTTTGTAAGTCTCGGCAATGGAGAGTAAAAGAGAGGGAGAGTCACGGTGAAGAGAGAAAAAGAGTGATGAGTGAAAAAATGTAAAGTGTTTTTAATTATCCAAAATCAAAAAATCATATACAAAAATCCAAAGTTGGTAAAAGGTCACTCATCTCTCAAGTTGTGTAAGCTACAAGTCACCAAAACCAACAACTTCCATCATCACCAAAAGGTGATGAGATTGACTAGTGATGTGACTTGATGTGGGCCCCACTTTGATTCAAAATCTGAGTGGGCCCGCAAACACATTCCGGGCTCGGGTTCGTTAATTCCGAAGTAACGAATTTTCCGTTGCAACTTAATTAAATCAAATTTAATTAAATAATTATGCCTACCAAAATTACTACCAAAGTCGCTTGCGAATTAATTCTAAATTAATTCGTTCGCCCGAATTAAAATCCAATTTAATTCTGTTATGAAATCTAATTTCATTTAATATATCGATATATTATTTAATCGATTAATTCTAAATTAATCATTCTCTCTCTTCTATTCGAATTTTATCCCAGATAAATTCTCGATGTAATTAATCTCAGATTAATTTTCTCTCTCTCATAATTAATCCTAGATTAATTTTGTTCGAGTCATACGTCATCGGTGAATCTTCGAGAAGTGACCCATGAGATCCCTGGATATGTTGACAGTAAATCCGGTCGTCGGACTATCCGAACACGTGCGTACCCGGTACCACATTTTTTACCGATTTACAAGACATGGTTGGCTTTTAGCAAAGCATCGTGCCTACCCAATTCTCCAGAAATATTCTTTAAGGAATATATAATCTATAACAGACATAGTATACATAGTATTGCGTATTGCGATCTAGTATCTGATGTCACATGCAAGTCCTTGGGCTGGAATAGTGTTTGCCCCGTACGAAGCATATATCAGATCACAAGCAACTAGTCTCTATAATCGGATAATCATGACCTTGTCATACTATCCCGATAGTTGCAACATAATAGAGAACCAGTTTAGTATCCATTCGTGATCATCATCTCCATATGACTGAAGTGATACTTCCTTCTTGACATCACACCCATTACACTACGATTCTCAATAAACACAGAAGAGGCGTACACATAACTTGTTAAGGTTCCGGACGACCAAAACTAAAGCGTATTGATTGTCGCAAGTACTAGCGATGCAAGTCTCAGGTTAAGACCAAATACACATACCCTGATGCGGATTCCCATAGACACATTGTCATACTACCAATGGGATTCTGCGGGGTCTATCTAGAGCGAAGCTGTTTCCGTACCATCGGTAAACACAACCTCCTATCACACACTTGCATAAGTATCCAATACTTAAATATATGAGAACTATGCTGTTATACTCCAAAACGCGCACAAGTGCAATACTAGTCTATTCCGCATTATCGATGTCCAGTCTCGATAATACTACGACTAGGGATATTTAATGATTAAACCTTAGTGGATTGATATTGTCTCATATCTTATAATTCGGAACTAATCATAACGAATTTTATCATTTATATATTCAAGTAATCTAATTACAATATGATAAAATAGCAATTTCCATTGTCACATAGTTAATTTGTACAACAACACCATGTTCTGTACAAATAGTGATGCTATGGGTCATAATTGTCCAACACTTAGATGTGAACTGAGAATCCCGATCAAAAATCATTGAGATCGGTACACCATGCAACGACACTATCTCATCCAAATACAATCTGGCATACTGGGCTACTGTATAATTAGTCTTTACTGGCAGAAAATGCGCAGACTCGGTTAACATGTCCACAATCACACATATAGAGTCATACCTTTTGGGGTACGTGGAAGTCCAACTATGAAATCCACAGTAATCTTTTCCCATTTCCATTTAGTCACATCCAAACTTTGCAGCTTCCCTGCTGGCCTCTGATGTTCTGCTTTAACTTGCTGACAAGTGAGGCATCTAGCAACAAACTCTGATATATCCTTTTTATACCATCCCACCAATAGAGATCTTTAAGATCATTGTACATTTTAGTAATTCCATGATGCATGGTATAGGATGAGGTGTGAGCTTTTTCCAACAGTGAACGTCTCAATTCTTGAACTGGGGGAACCACAATCATGTGATGCTTCCTAAGGAGACCCTCACTGTCTATGTAATACTCATCATCCACCCCTTGCTCCAATCTGTCTCTGATCTACTGAATCTGAGGATCTGCCTCTTGGGCAATCCTGATCTCATCTACCAAAGTGGACCTAACTTCTATATGTGCCAGCAATGCTCCTTGAATAGTTATTTGAAGATTCATTCCACCCGAAATATACTTCTGCATTTGTCTAACTCGATGCCACCGTTCGAATGGCAAATGAGCTAAACTTCCCATAGACTTTCGCTTAAAACAATGATACTACATTAGCCTTGCTAAGGTGATACTGAATTGAACAGTCATAATCTTTCAGCAACTCAATCCATCGCCTCTGCCTTAGATTAAGATATTTTTGGCTTTGGATATATTTGAGACTTTTATGGTCAGTGAAAATCTCAAATTTTTCATCGTACAGGTAATGCCGCCATATCTTTAAGGCAAAAATTATTGTCGCCATCTCTAAGTCATCAGTGTGGTGATTATGTTCATAGGGCTTTAACTATCTGGAAGCATAGGTAATAACTTTCTCTCTCTGCATCAACACACATCCCAATCCCACTCTAGAGGCATCACAATACACCATAAACCCTCATGATCCCGTCGGCAGGGCTAAAACGGGAGCGGTAGTCAATCACCATTTAAGTTCTTGAAAACTCTTTTCATAGGCCTATGTCCACTCAAACTTTACATTCTTCTGTGTCAACTGTGTTAATGGAGTAGCTATTCTGGAGAAGTTTTCCACGAATCTCTGATAGTATCATGCTAACTCTAGGAAACTATAAATCTCTGTCACACTGGTAGGTTGGTGCCAATTTTGAATGGCTTATATCTTTTGCGCATCTACACTGATTCCTTCTTTCGATACCACATGCCCCAGAAATACCACACTAGTCAACCAAACTCACACTTTGAGAACTTAACATATAGTTTATGTTCCCTCAGTGTCTGTAACACCTGGTGTAAATGCTCTTCATGCTCCTGTTGACTCTGTGATTACACCATAATATCATCAATGAAAACTATCACAAACTGATCTAGAAAGGGTATGAACACCCTATTCATCAAATCTATGAAAGCTGCGGGGTGTTAGTCAGACCAAACAACATTACTAAAACTCATAATGCCCATATATGGTCCGAAAAGCTGTCTTCGGCACATCACTCTTCCTAATCTTCAATTGATGATATCCAGATCGAAGATCAATCTTTGAGAAGCATTGCGCCCCCTAACTGATCAAACAAGTCATCAATCATTGGTAACAGATAATTATTCTTTTGTCACCTTATTCAGTTACTGGTAATCTATACACAACTGAAGTGTTCCAGCTTTCTTCTTTATGATAATAAAGGAGCACCCCATGGAGACACACTAGGTCGAATGAAACCCTTATCCAACAAGTCTGCAACTGTGCCTTCAATTCCTTGAGTTCTGCAGGAGTTATCCTATATGGAGGAATCAATATAGGTTGTGTGTCTGGTACTACGTCTATACAGAATTCAATCTCTCTATCATGTGGTAAGTCTGGCAATTCATCTGGAAAAACATCAAGATACTCTCTTACCATCGGAATCTATTCAATGCCTTTGCTTCCATACTACTATTGTCACATAGGCTAAATAGCCCATATTTTTCCTTCGTATGAGCTTAAGCGTCAACATTGCTGATATCACATTATGAGGTACTACACTCATATCCCCTTGATAGACTTTAATTAATTGGTCGGGAATGTGCAACATAATAGTCTTTTCGCGGTAATCTAAAATTACATGATGCGTAGCTAACCAATCCATCCCCAAGATGACATCGAAACCCAAAATGCTCAACACTACCAAATCAACGTGATACGTGTGTCCATCAACATCAACTGGATAAGCCTTTACTCTCTGTGTAATTTCTATAGGATATCCTACGGGTGTAGCTATGATAAGAGGTGAATCTAATGGCTCTGTACCTCTACCAAAACGGGTCACAAAATACGGTGATATGAAGGAATGAGTAGCACATGAATCAAATAATACTCTAGCATGCACTGAACCAATTGATAATGTACCGGTGATGATAGCATTAGATGTCTGAGCATCCTGAGGTGTGAGAGTATACACCCTACTTTGAGCCCTATAGGTAGAAGCCTGTCCTCGGTCACCCAATGTTTGTCATATTCCTCATGCTATCTGACCTCTGCCCACTGCTCTCTGCTCCATTTCCATCATACTTCTACTAGGCTGCGATTAGGATGCCGATGGATTAGCACTAGAAGGTGGCAACTAGTCTGTCGGTATTCGACAATCCCTCTTCAGGTGACCTATCTGCCCATATCAGGAACAACCTCTACTCTTAAACCGACAAACTCCAGGATGAGATCGTCGACAGGTCGCACAAACTGGGAAACCCCTCCCTGGTTAGGCCACTGATGTAGAAGAACCCACACGAGACGTAACACTCTGAGCAGGTCTATGATCTGAACCTCATTACGTCGGGCCGATATCTCAACGTTTAATGGGAGAGGCTAACATCTGCTGCTATCTGCTTGGGCCACTCTACTGCGGCCTAACCCTCTCCTCTGATCTCGGCTTCTTCCGAGACTCTATCTCTGCCTGTATTTCTCTAACTCTCACCTTAAATCGGAGAGCAGCATCTAGGACCTGGATATAGATGGTGGTCTCTGTGAAGTGAATGGATCGAAATAGATAATCTCGAAGCCCATTGACAAATCTCTTCACCTTTGTTTCTTCAGTACCAACAAAATATGGGGGGTACCGAGATAGTTGAGTAAATTATATATCGTACTGAGAAACCATCATCTGATCCCCATGACTAACTGCTCAAACTCTCGAGCTCTAGCATCCCTAATACTCTATGGTTGGAATCGGGACAAAAATGAGGCACTAAACTCAGCCTACGTCAATGGGGGAGCACCCTGTCGTCGACTGTCTCGAAAAGCCATTAACCAAGTATTGGCCATATCTCTCAATTGAAAACTGACTAACTCCATCGCCCTCTTCGGCGAACATCCAAAGCGGTACATATGCAATCTGACTCCTCCATGAATCTACATGTGTCAGGGGAAGACTCTACTCCTAAGAATGTAGGTGGATGTAACATTCGAAAGTCGTGCAAAGAGACTGGCAACTCATGTCGCTTCAGTACTTGAACTATTACTTGAGGTCATTCATGAGGTACAGTATAAGGTCCTACTTGGAAAGTGGTAGGATCCGGTCTAGTTGCCGGAACTACTGTCTGGTGAGCCACTGAAGGTCCTATAGGTGAGGTGAAAATAGAGCTATGGGATCTATAGCTCTCGGCTCTAGGCTTAGAGGTTGCTATGTTCGGGCAATCAACTGAACCAATGTTTCTACTGATCGTTAAATCTGTTGCAAACCCACAACTACTACATCATCTGTCTGACCCACTAGTGTTCCCATATCATATCCTATACCACGCTCATATACATAATTCCACTTTTTATCCCCTATCTGGCTCAGGGGAAGGCGCCACTGATCTCTGGTCTAGATCTATGCCTTGAGGCGCTCTACCACCCTTGGGTCTACCTCTAACTCTGGTCCTGCCTTGAGGTGGCATGGTATCTAAATAAACAGAAAAGGGAAAAAAATCAATGAATTTCTTAGGAAATTTAGAGTAAAAGAATAAGACATACCTCGGGACAAGGATACCAGAGAGACAACCTCTTATATATCAGTAACCCGGGTATATTACATATATAAGACAATGATATTCTCTCACTGCAGTCACTATCCCATAGACCATGCTCTAATGCCAACTTTTGTAACATCCTCAATCTGAGAATGTTACCGGCAGATGATAGGTTCTACTGCCACCTAAGCCTCTGACTGAAATATAGAAATTCTTATTTTCTGGATTTAACAACTCTTTATATTACCATTGATCAAACACACTCATTTCATAAATTATTTTACTATATGAACCACAAGAAAATATAGATAAACCGAGTACTCTATACAATCATATACATTTCATACATCAAAAGAAATCAAAATACAAGCTATATTCTATATGATTATAGGAGTGACATGATGGACCACTATACCCAGTGACTGCAGTGTTACTCATGTCCCCGATCTATGTCTCTAAAAGATAGTTGTGGCTCACCAGCTAACAGGTCCTGCAAAACTGGAGAGTGGGTGTGAGTCCAAATAACTCAGTGAGCGAAGCCATATAAAAAAACAGAAAATAATGTTAAAAATATTGTGTCAAAAGCTCGTAACAAATAACTGATTTTCTGAATTCATAAATCTGAAATCATGTATTCCCTTCAAAATATGTGTGAAAATCATTTCATAAGTAATTTGGTTGAAAACCTCTGAAGGTCTATAAAAATCTGGCACATGGGGCCATTACGTATCAACATCCCCCATACGCCTAAACTGGTGGTCTTGGGGAGTTACGTATCATCATCCCCCAAGACACTAATCTGGAACCAGGTATGCAAATCCATGCCATTGGGGTGTTACGTATCGTGGACCCCCAATGCATGCCACTATCATGTCCCTGAATCTAGGGTCTAAGGGAGTTACGTATCGTTGTCCCTCAGTCCTGCTCTACATGTGCACATGGTGTATCCGTCAATTCCATAAGTCACATTTGAGGTGGGTTTTTTCCCCATGCCTCCGAAATCATAAGATCATACTTTGAAAACATTTTCATCATCAAATATCTCAAGTCATCTGAAATCGGTGTTTTAAATAATATTTTGATAAAACTAATAAAAATTGAGGAAGACTTATTTTAAAATGTAAAAACTTAAAATAAATACTCTACTCACAGTGCTACGGCAAGTCTGCTGTGGTGTCCGTCGTAGGTGATCTCTGAGTGCCTTGACGTCGATCTAATGTCAAAGAAATCATTCGTTTCTTTGTAATAAATAGGAAAAACATATGCAATACATGGTTGATGTTCTATGTTTATGGCATGACTTATTGTGTATGTAGACGCTGGTTTTCGCCCGAGGTCCCAATCAAGAATTTTTAGAGGGGGCACTAGCGATCCTGTAAAACAAAGGTAGAGTGAGCGTGAGGAATCTACCCACCGGTGTGGTGGTGGCCGTAGGCCCTCCAACGCTCAAGTCAGTAATGGAAATGTGATATATATATATATATAATGAAATGATGAGAAAGTTCTGAGGCTACCTTGTCTCATGTAGGCTACCGTGAGGGCGGTGAGTCAGAGTATGGATGGATGGAAGTTTTTAGGGCGGTTCCAGTGAAGATGATTTAGCTTATTTGTATTAGAGTTGAGAGGCTTATCTCTGTATGAATATAATTATGAGACTTGATTCCCTTTTATAAGTCCAAAAAGGGAAGTTCCAACAAAAATGGGGTGTGCATTAATGAGAATGGACCCTACTAACATACTACCTCCTACTTCCCAGGTTGTGGCTGTTGATTGTTCGAAGAATCAATCGGCCATGTGATCAAATCTCACCTTTCGGTGGAAAATGTGGGGTTTGACTTAGAATTGGGCTTTATTTAAATCTACGGCCCGAACTCAATATAGATACTATTGAGTATTGGGAAATTTGGGCCTCGGCCCTATGTCATCATGTGGATTGTTGGGGATACAAGGTGTTGGCACTGTATTTTTGCATATAAGTCCTTATGATGAGTCTCATTTGGAGGCACTACCTTTTAAGTCGCGGAAGTCACGGGAAACGGACGTCGGAAGGGGAAATTCAGAATGAGTATATCATCAGATTCATTTCACAAGTTCATTGTTTTTGTTCGTACTGCGTTCGCAACCACGTTCGAACGTCAAACAGATTGCGGCCGTTCGTGTAGCGTTCGAATCGGCGTTCGAACGGTGTCGGTATTTCTGGTTTTGCTGCTAGCCTCACACCCAAGCCCAATTAGCCCACCAAAACCAATAAAACACATCCAAATTAATAAAATGCATATTTAACACATGGGGAATTAAATAAACTCTAAAAATCATATACTAATTTAAAATAATATCATGCCTAAACAAAAAAAAATAAATATATGAACTTCCTAAATAAGCATAATCTTGTCTCCAAACAATCTTTGGTTTTCCTTGTTTAACACTAAATCAAATCCTCATTTAATGCACAAATCTCTTCCTTGTCAAACAAAGATTCACCCATCCCATTTGCCTATAAAAAACAAAGCTATTCCAACCCTTGAACCCCCCTAACTCTCACGCATATACAGCAAAGAAAAAACCTTTCCATTCACACCTAATACACTCAAGAAGAAGCAACAAAGAATTTTCTCTCTTCCTCTTCCCTCCATAACCGAAAATCACAGCCCCTAAAACATCCACTGTATTACCAAAAATCACTACCTAAAACATTCAATAATTGACCAAAAAACTGCCCCTGGAACACCCCCCCCCCCAAACTACCGAAATTCACCCCTAAACAACAGCCCTTAACATCACCAAAATAACTGCCCCAAATACCCCAAAACAGTGGCCTAAAATACTTGAAACGGTGACCAGAAAATGTCACCGAAAGAGCAGCGAAATATAGTAAAAACAGCAGCAAAATAGGGAGAATGACGACTTAAAACAGTGAGACAACGAACGAGAGAAGTGAACCAGTGAACCAGAGGAGTTACGAAGTGTTAGCCCTTCCGTCAATCGTGTACCATACATCCGAGAGGTGATTTAAAAGGTTAGACCTGAGGGCACTTTTTCTATTTATTGTCATTCGTTTTTTAATTGTTTTATTCGCATGAGAGTCGTTTGTGGATGCATGTTGTGGCCTTCAAATGAAAAATAAAATGTGTCGTTTCTTGTGGTATATAGGATGGAAATCCAGACGTAAATTCCGTAGCCGAATCCGAATGGACGGTAGTGCGGTCTGTTCTTGGGATACAACTCCACGTACCACTTGAGTAAACGGCACATATCTCCCTTTATTTTATCTTGATTGTTTATTATCCACATCTTATATTTCGCCATTTTAATTTCTGTATGTTTTTTGTTTGTGTGTTGATAATGTGATGTGTATGGGCTTAGCATATTGGTCTAAAGGTTTTCCATTTGAGGGAAGAAAAGGCCAAAAGGCTACCTTTACGCTAATATTTTGCCACGCCGGACAAAGTATGTTTAGTTGGATGTGAGATATGTTCAACCGAGCATATGAAGTCCTATATCATTGTCTTTACTTTCTATACATTGTGATGTAACGCACATGGGCTAACTAGGGTGGATTAAAGGTCCTCTATTCGAGGGAAAATGCCTGAAGGCTACCTTACCACGATGTTTTGTCGCGCTTTTTGTTATGTCATTGACTTTATACATAACATTGTTCTATTTATGCATGTATTGCATTCTAATGCGCATGGGCTAACTAGGGTGGATTAAAGGTCCTCTATTCGAGGGAAAATGCCTGAAGGCTACCTTACCACGATGTTTTGCCGCGTTTTTTGCTATGTCATTGACTTTATGCATATCATTGTTCTATTCATGCATGTATTGCATTCTAATGTGCATGGGCTAACTAGGGTGGATTAAAGGTCCTTTATTCGAGGGAAAATGCCTGAAGGCTACCTTTACCATGATGTTTTTCCACGCCGGACAAGGTACACCCGATTGAATGGGAACGAGTTCAATCGGGCACACGGGGTCCTATATTGTGGATTTGCTTATTTATGTATGTGTTGCGACTTCTCTCATGCATCCGGTCTGGTCTCGTTCGAACGTGTTCTTAAACGCTATACGAATGTGAACCTTCTGTTTACCGTTCGAACGCATTTACGAACGCTACTCGAACGCGAATGTGTTTTGTTTCATCAGGTCCAGTCTCGTTCAAACGCGTTCTCAAACGCTACACGAACGCGAACCTTCTGTTTACCGTTCGAACGCGTTTACTAACGCTACTCGAACGCGCATGTATTTCCTTTGTTTTATCATGCATCAGGTCTGGTCCCGTTCGAACGCGTTCTCAAACACTATATGAACATGAACCTTCTGTTTACCGTTTGAATTAGTTTACGAACGCTACTCGAACGTGAATGTGTTTTGTTTCATCAGGTCTTGTCCCGTTCGAACGCATTTTCAAACACTACACGAACGCGCATATACTAAACTGAGACCTTTTCATCACATGTCATGCATAATTATTTTTTAGGTGATTTCTCTTGTATCATGTAATCAATCATACTATTTGTATCCCTGCATTTTGTTGGACAAAATGACCCATAGCGTCACTATTTGCACAGATCATTGTGTTGTTGTAGCAAATTAACTATGTGACAAGGAAATTGCACTCTCATCATTTTTGATTAGATCACCATAGATATATAAATGAAGAGAGGTCCCTATGATTAGTTCCTGGATTGAGAATGATATGAGACAGTATCAATCCCCGAAGGATTAATCATTAAATATCCCTAGCCGAGAGTATTATCGAGACTGGACATCGATAATGCGGAATAGGCTAGTATTGCACTTGTGTGCGTTGTGAGGGCACAACAGCATAGTTCTCATATATATAAGTATTGGATACTTATGCAAGTGCGATATGAGGTCATGTTTCACCGATGGTACGGGAAACAGCTTCGCTCTGGATAGACCCCTCGGAATCCCATTGGTATTATGACTATGTGTCTATGGGAGGCCGAAATCAAGGTAGGTGTGTATAGTCTTAACCTGAGACTTGCATCGCTAATACTTGCGATAATCGGTAGACTTTGGTCTTGGTGGTATAGGGCTTTAACCGGTTCTGCGTACACCACTTCTGGGTTTATCAGAGAGTCGTAGTGTATTGGGTGTGATGTCGAGACGGAAGTATCACTTCAGTCATAGTGGAGATGATGTCACGCTGGATACGGTACTAGTGCTCTTGAGTGTTGCGCAACCAATCGGGATATTGTGACCAGATCATGAATATCCGATTATAGAGACTATGTTACCAGACATCCGATATGTGCTTCGGACGGGGTAGACACTTATCCAGCCCCAGCCCTAGCACGTGACTATCCGATACTGGGCCGATATGCACAATACATTAGTATACTACGCTTGATACAGATCTAAATATTCTTAAATGGATATGTCCGGAGAATTGGGTAGACTTGGTGCTTTGCTAGGAGTCGACCTTGTCTCGTAAATCGGTAGAATGTAGTACTTGGTACGTACGTGATTCGGATACTCCGACGACCGCATTTACTGCCAACTTATCCGGGGATCTCATGGGTCGCTTCCCTATAATCCACCGATGATGCATAACTCGCACTCTTAAATAATCTGGGATTATATAGAAGAGAGAGAAAATTAATCTAGGATTAATTACAGAGATATTTAATCTAGGATAAAATATCGTCTAGAGAGAGATAACGATTAATTTGGAATTAATCGATTAAATTAATATATTCGATATATTAAACGAAATTAGATTTCGACGCGGAATTAAAATTAGATTTTAATTCGGGCGAACGAATTAATTTAGAATTAATTCGTTAGCGACGTAAATAGTGAATTCGCTAGGCGTAATCATTTAATTACGAAGCGACGGAAAAATCGTTAATTTGGAATTAGCGAACCCGAGCCCGAGTGTGATTGCGAGCGCATTCGTATTTCGAATTCAAGTGCGGCATCGCAAGTCGCATCAAGCGTCAAATCAATCGTCACATCAAGCGTCAAAACAAAAGTCACTTTGAGTGATTGATTGATTGATTGATTGATTGATGGATTGATGGATTGACTTGCATCACATCACTTTATTAAAGTGACATGTGAATAGTTGATGTAAGTTGGTGTAATAGTGTTTGGAGGGAAAATCATTTACTTTTGGTTTTATTTAAATCAATTAAGTAATTGGTTTTATTATTTTTTCTTGGAAAATATATAAAGCCTTTTGGAAAAGCTTTTCATAACACACATTACACAACTTTCTTCTCTCTCTTTTTCTCTCTTCTCCTCACGCCCAAACTGAAAAACTCACTGGTTTTTGAAGCCAAAATGGCGTGTTATAATGGGAAGCAAAGAGTGGTTTTCATGGTGAGAAATCAAGTGCTACACACTTACGAGTCTTGCGAAGGTGGTAGGGAGGTTCACCCATGAGCCGGGATCCATCGGACGAGGCTTGGAGCTCCGTTTCGTCACTCAAAATTCTGTTTATGGAGGCAGTGAACTGCAGCAGTTTGCCGTCCTTGGCAGTGGCTATTTGGCCTTGATTCGTCTCCAAATCGACTCAACCGATCGATGTGAGTATTCCGCTACCTCCGTTGATGTATTCGCACATTGTTTTCATTGCTTGTTTGATCTTGGGACCTAGATAATAACCAACAATGGCATCAAGAGCTATAGGTTCAAGCATGAAAAATGTAGGGCTTAAAATTGGGTATTTTGGATTTGAGCATGATTTTATGAAATTGGATGATTGAGCATGTTTAAATGTTGTTGTATTGAAGATTGATTTGATCAATTTCAAGAAAATGTGTTTGGAACAATTTTCCCCAATTTGATGGTGTTGGAATTCTTGGAATTTTTCATTATTAATTCATTGGATGAGTTGTAATGAAGTAGGATGATGTTAATTTAAGATTGAATTGGATTTAATTTTAAATTGAACAAAAACCCTAAATTCTATATGTTGGCCGAATTGCCTATGCCCTTTAATGTCTTGGATTTTGATTTTTTGGACATTGGATGTGTATGAAATCATTCGGGAAGTTAATTCGATGTCGATTGTGGAATTAATTGGATTGAATTCAAATCGGACAAAATTACCTTCCTTGGCCGAGAGCATTAAAAGCATGTAATGGGTTTAATTTTTCATTTATGTGTTGGACACATGATAATGATAATGAGCATGATTAATTGGACTAATTTGATGTTTTGGAAATGTTGATTTAGGTGATTAATCATATTATACACTTTAGGTAATTAAATTGCTTAATTGGATTTATGTAAATTAATTATTTGAGGCCTTAAAATTAGATTTGGGCTATTAAAGTTGTTATTGGGCTTATTGGGCTTTGTTGTACAAAGTTGGGTTTAGGCCAAATGGATTGGATCCAATTGGGCCCAAAACCTTAACCATAAAGCCCAAATGCGACTAATGAACCTTTAAAGTTCAATTGGGCCTAATGGGCCAAGATTGATTTATGGGCTTATAGGGTAAATCCCGGATTGGACTTTGGTAATCGGTTTGACCCGAGTTGACCAAAAGTCCACGCCTTAAGAAATCAATTAAAAGCCCATTGGACTTTAATTGAATTGACGTTGAACGTTAATCGGTCTTTGAGACGCGTTACGATTAAATTTGGAATTTAAATCGTAAAAGGTTTATTAAATAAAAGTGTAATGTTTAATTTGGAATTGAATAGTGAATTAGTATTAAGTACATGTTAAATTAGATTTAATAATGTAGTTTAATTTAATTCATGAATTCGTACTTTAAGTACTTATTCGCAAAAACGAGTTTGACTCGAACAAAATCAATTGAAGCATGATTTGGTTGAATGGTTGATTAAGTATGCTTGTATGTTGATTAATTGAAGTTGTGCATGATCAATTTCAAGAAAATGGATTGGATCAATTTTCCCCAATTCTTAGGTTGAACATGTAACTTGAAATTGGGTAAAATGTGTTTGAGCATGTTTTAATTAAATTGGATGTTTAAGTATGCTTAAAACATGTTTTATTGAGATTGTGCGTGATCAATTTCAAGAAAATTGGATTGGATCAATTTTCCCCAAATTGGAGGCATGACCGAAATTGGAAGAACCCTAATGTCTTGGTAATTTTGTTTTGTTTGATCATTGGATGACTTAAAACAATTGGGTAATGTTGTTTTGAAGTTCAATTGAATTGAATTTTGATTTGGAACAATTTTCCCTTTATAAAGTGGGTTGACCGAATTCATTGGACATGAAATTCATTGTGATTTTGTTGTTTGATTAATTGGATGAGTTGAATTGATTTGGTTAAATTATGATTGTGGACTCAATTGGATTGAAACCGAATCGAATTGAAAAACCCCTAATTGCCGAGACTTGAAAGCATGTAAATTGGGTTTGATTTTATTTGAATTGTGTTGGACACTATTTGGTTGTTAAAGTGCATGATTAATTAGGCTAATTGATGTTTTAGAAATGTTAATTGGGTAATTGATTGTGTATTACACTTAGGTTAATTAATTGTGAAATTTGGAATTTTATAAGTTAATTAATTTGGGCTTGATTTTGGAAATTGGGCTTGTTAGGTTGTAATTGGGCTTTTGGGCTTTGTTGTAACAAAGTTGGGTTTAGGCAAAATTGGTTGGATCCAATTAGGCCCAAAACCGAATCCAAAAGGTCCAATTATGACTTAATGGACCTTAATTATTTAATTGGGCCTAATGGGCCAAAATTAATTTAAAGGCTTATGGGGTAACTCCCGGATTGGATTTTGGTTGTTCGGTTTGACCCGAGTTGACCAAAAGTCCACGCCTGATAGAAATTAATTAAAAGCCCATTGGACTTTAATTAAATAAAACATTAGATGTTAATCGGGCTTTGAGACCCGTTGCGATTAAATTTGGAATTTAAGTCGTAAAGGTTCGTTAATAAAGGTGTAATATTTAATTTGGAATTAAATAATGAATTAGAATTAAATACGTATTAAATTGGATTTAATCATGTAATTTAATTTTATTTGAGAAATCGTACTTTGAGTACGTGTTCGCAATACGAGTTTGACTCGAACAAAATCAAATATTTGTTTGAACATGGATGATCACTAATTATCAAGATTAATTAATTGGATTAGATTGATTGATAACATGCTTGTATGAATACATGGTTGTGATGTTTGAATAATGTATATCGGATGGATATTAGTCGGGTGGGGCGATTTTGGAAATTTAATAAATTTGATTTATTAAATTGGACCTGCGTGTCCAGCCTTATCTCTTATTTTTTGTATTCTCTTCTCACCTATTCCCCTCCATGTAAAAGAGGTTTCTTTAGAAGTGTAGTGTAACGGGTAGAAGTAATACAAGTGCTAGCGGGAGAGAGAAAGTGAGAGATTTGATCTAGGATCAATGTAAAATATCCATCCGCATATCATTATATTTATTTCATACTCGCTTTATTATGTGTTTAGAATGCATGCTTAAGGGTGTATGATGATGAGACCTTAACAAAGATAATTAAATTGGTAGCCATTTGCACGCGAAAAACCCTCGTTAAATATCATGCGTTTTTCCTTCCATTGAGTGATTCTTACTCAAGATCCGAGATTGGCAGGGGTTGTTGGCCAAAGTCAAGCCCTTGTCCATCAAAGATGTGTTTTAATCACGAGGCTTTGTTCCATATCGGTGTCGTGTCCAAGTTGTGGTTTGTTGGCCAAAGTCGAGACCACTTCTTGTCCATTGACATTGATTACGAAGCTTCCATATCAATGGGTCCGCGCTTGACTGGGATCACTAGGTTTGTTGTGCCAAAGCCAAGGCCTAGTTGATTCAAAGGAAAAAGGTTAGGGTATACATTCGATGTATAGGCATATATAAGATATATGTTTGGGACTTGGATGTCCACCTACTGGATCTAGGAGTTGGATGAGATCCAATTGATCTTCGAGATCTACCTAGTTAATTATCATACAATTTGTTGGCCAAAGTCAAGATTGTGTGATATTAACGGGATCCTAGCCCACTAGGAAACACGGTTTCCCGAGTACTCGACAGAGGGTTAGAGGCTCGACGAAAAATAGTTGGAGGCAAGAATTGAATTTGCAATGTTCGTTCAATTACTCGCCATACGCGCTCAATTTAAATTATTTCCTCATTAGATTAAATGTTAGTTAGACTAATATTTAAATTGTTGTTTTAATAAACAGTTGGACTGTATTATACTTGATTATATATAATTGGATTATATTATCAATATATTTGAATTAATTAATTTCAGTTTACAGTTGATTTTATAATTGGATTATAGTGATCAATGTAATTGAGGTTAATTAATTTGGATTATATTTGATTATATAGTTGGACTATTATAATCATTATAATATATAAGTACCACTAATCGTTGATTAAATAGTTGGACTATTGTAATCAAGATAAAATTGAAAAGTTGGATATTTAAAATATAATCTAGGATTAAAATATTTTAAATGATTTAATTTTCAAATTGGGAATGGAATAAATAATAGGTTACTTTATTTGATAAAATAACTCATTATACCTTAAGCCCAAAATTAAGCAAGATAAGTAGAGCATAAAATCTTTGGAAGATTTATGTGATGATGACTTTAATGCTTAATTTAATATACTTGTCATAAATCTAATTTTAGATTTAAGAAGTATTAAAATTGCAATTTATAATTCTTGGAGAATTAATTGACTATTTATATAAAGTCAAAGTTTGCAATTGGGCAAGTAGCACGAGGTGCACATCCTTTCAATATTCTAAAAACCCAAGGCTTGGCCTAAGGTGTCTGAAAATTGAAAAGGATAATTGGCATATCCCAAAATGACTACCATTTGGATATGGCAGACACGAAGGAATTAAAGAAAGGGCAAGACTCTTACTTTAAAAATATTTGTCTTAGTTATGTTCACAGCTAGTATTGAAATTAGATTTTAAATACTTAGTGTGGTACATAAAATATATGTATTGATGTTCAGAATCTGCTTTGAGCAGGATACTGACTTCAAGCTGAGATTGCTCTGCGAATCGGAAACGGGATGAAAGTCGCTGTTTCGACCGTAGATACCCAAGTTTAGGAACTACCCTTGGGTGTATACTTAAATTAGGAACTGTTATAATGTAACTAGTTTGACTAGAGACATTATCTCTATATCAGTGTTTAATCCATTGTGGATAAACCTTTATTACTAGAACACTCAGTGGTTATTATATAAAGATGATACTGAGATAAATACATTAGATGTGAATAACAGAATTTATATTTTGAATATAATAAAATCTCAAACATATAAATTGACAAATAAATAGCTCAAATTGATTTAATCAATAGAGACTTATTTGTGGCATTGTTGTCTAGGACACAATTTAATTAGACTCGTATATCCACACTTTTGAAGAGTGGGTACTATGACTAATTTGACTATTCAAATAAGGTCTGCGAATCTAGTTTATTAGGTAAAGTACCTAAAATACTATTTGCTTAGTAATAGTGTAAGTGCCACCGATCTGTTAGCCCTATTCATGGTGAAGTTAGTGGGCCCATATCTAGCTAGGCTAGATATGAACATGAATATTTCGTGACCTTAACGGATGTGGCATCACGTTATGGTTATGTGTTTCTTTTGAAGAACACAAATCATCAGAAACTTTAAAGTTTCGACACGAAGTAAATAAACAGATCGGCTATAGTATTATTCCGTCACGGTAAGACCGTAATGGAAAATACTTAAGCAGTAAGTTTCGTATATACTTGAAAGAGTATAGTATTCTTTCAAATGAGGACTCCCCCGAACACGTCAAAGTGACGGTGTGTCCGAACGAATTAACCGAATCATGT
The DNA here is from genome assembly GCA_019454045.1 of Zanthoxylum bungeanum. Lineage (NCBI taxonomy): Eukaryota > Viridiplantae > Streptophyta > Magnoliopsida > Sapindales > Rutaceae > Zanthoxylum > Zanthoxylum bungeanum. The sequence continues at coordinate 128,282 of SKCR01044246.1, read as the reverse complement.
TAGACATGATAAGGCTAATCACGAGTCGCTGAGCTACTGTTTCCTTCAATAGGATATGTATTAACAGTGCAAAACTTATTTAGAATAAGGTTCCATATAAATCTGTTTGACAGATATCGTATAGGATATGAACAGGAATGAAACGAGGTTTCTCATTCCTGACAATTTGGGTAAGCTAGGCATAACGTTTGGATGATACCAAACTAAGGACCCAAATTGGATAAGTGTCAATATATGTTATCCTAAGGGAAACCATAAGTATTGTACTTATAAATCTCACATGAGAACAATGTGATTGTTGTTCACCATGCGGGTTTCCTAAGAGGAATACTGATATGCAGTAGTGGTCAGTGGGAGGATAGTGATACTCGATGTAAATTGGAGTAGTAATACTGTTCAAGGCACAAGGTCCGTAATGGAACACAAATAGTTCATCAATGATGAATCTATACCATTAATCTTCAAATACACAAGAAACCGCGTAGATCAGAGAGAGTCAGAGAAAACAACCTGGGGTATGCGTTTCTGATCTCACCTCATAAAGATGTTATCTTTAAGGTACACCAACTGATACGTATGAGGAAGTGATACGAGAGGTATCGACTCCCTATTATGGCAAAGTGCCATGAGTCCAAAATGGATTCCATGTTTAACAACTATTTTGGATACTAGTTGTTGTACCACGAGGCATTGTGCCTATGGTACATTAAACGTCTTCAAGGAAGACATACATGGAAGGCAACATACCAACGTACAAAGCTAGGCTTTTGACGAAAAGGTATCGTTATCAACATTGTGTTAATAATGGTTCAACCTTTTACCTGTTGCCATGGTAAATCCATTTTGAAGATGCTTGTTGATAACTGCATATTTCATTTTTGAAATGTGTCAGTTGCAGATCAAAATCGCTTTCCTGAAAAGGAAACCTTTTGGAGGATGCTTACAACATCCTGACGATTTTGTATAACCGACAAAAAAGGTTTGCGGGTTATTCGATCCATATTTGGATTGAAACAAGCATAAGGTTCTTGGAACTGACGTTTTGAAATAATCATAATAGTTTATAATTTGACTCAAAACGAAATAATTCTTGTGTATATAAGGAGGTTAGTGGGAGTGCACTGACATGAATGTCATGTAAAATAATGATAAATGTCACTTCTTGACAATGAAATTCCCATAAAACAATCGGTGAAAGCTTGGCTTTCATAAGAAATTCTCGTAGAATTCTGGGGAGTAACAACCTTTATTCAAGGAATAAAGATCTACGGGGCTAGATTTGGAGTTGGTAACACTCTCTGAGAAATTGTACATTTAAAATGTACTTATATTGGTGTCTCATACGCTTTGAGCATATGGAGTCACAATCGGGTCAATCCAAGTGATAGTCACTGGATTGAAGATTAAGAACATCTGTTAGTATCTGAGAGAACTAAAGATGTTGTCTTAAACTATGGAGATGGAGAACTTGAAGTGACTGGGATCACTGCTGCAAGTTTCCAAACCGGTAAAAACTGTGGTACTATAAAGTTTGAACACTGGGACAGTGAGCTGGAAATCTTCCGAGCAAGATAACTGTTGCCGAATTAACAACAAATGCGGATTATTGCTGCAGCTGAGGCATCAATAGAAGCCATTTGGATCGATAATAAATCTAATTAGATTAGATATAGTTCTGTTAGCAGCTGAGCTAGACGTCAGCACAGGCTAAAGAATTAAAGGTCTCATCGACGATCCAGATATATACTTCTATATCATCTGATTCGTTCGGATCATACATCGTGGCGATGTGATGATCGTGTAAATCGCGTCAGACGATAATTAAGCAAATCCGCTGACGAAAACCTTTCCTCAGCAATTTGAGCGAATTGTACATAGTTCGGGTGTTAGACACTCGAGTGACTGGCTATGTGCCAAGTGGGAGATTGTTGGATAATATGACCCATAGCGTCACTATTTGTACAGATCACGGTGTTGTTGTACAAATTAACTATGTGATAAGGAAATTGCACTCTCATCATTTGTGATTAAATCACTATAAATGTATAAATGAAGAGAGGTCCATATGATTAGTTCCTGGATTGAGATGATATGAGACAGTATCAGTCCACGAAGGATTAATCATTAAATATCCCTAGCCGGAGTATTATCGAGACAGGACATCGATAATGCGGAATAGGCTAGTATTGCACTTGTGCGTGTTGTGAGGGCACAACGACATAGTTCTCATATATATAAGTATTGGATACTTATGCAAGTGCGATAGGAGGTCGTGTTTCACCGATGGTACGGGAAACAGCTTCGCTCTGGATAGACCCCTCGGAATCCCATTGGTATTATGACTATGTGTCTATGGGAGGCCGAAATCAAGGTAGGTGTGTATAGTCTTAACCTGAGACTTGCATCGCTAATACTTGCGATAATCGGTAGACTTTGGTCTTGGTGGTACAGGACTTTAACCGGTTCTGTGTACACCATTTCTGGGTTTATCAGAGAGTCGTAGTGTATTGGGTGTGATGTCAAGACGGAAGTATCACTTCAGTTATATTGGAGATGATGTCACGCAGGATACGGTACTAGTGCTCTTAAGTGTTGCGCAACCAATCGGGATATTGTGACCAGGTCATAAATATCCGATTATAGAGACTATGTTACCAGACATCCGACATGTGCTTCGGACGGGGCAGACACTTATCCAGCCCCAGCCCTAGCACGTGACTATCCGATACTGGGCCAATATACACAATACTGCGGTATACTACGCTTGATACAGATCTATATATTCCTGTAAGAATATTTATGGAGAATTGGTAGGCATGGCGCTTTGCTAGAAGCCAACCTTGTCTTGTAAATCGGTATAAACGTAGTACGAGGTACTTACGTGTTCGGATTATCCGACGATCGTATTTACTGCCAACATATCCGGAGATCTCATGGGTCGGTTCCTGAAGATTCACCGATGACGTATGACTCGCACTTTGATTAATCTGGGATTAATTAGAAGAGAGAGATAGAATTAATCTGGGATTAATTCGATGAGGAGAAAATTAATCTGGGATTAATTGCGGAGATATTTTATCTGGGATAAAATATAATTAAAGAGAGAGAACGATTAATTTGGAATTAATCGATAAAATAATATATTCGATATATTATAAGAAATTGGATTTTGACGCGGAATTAAAATTAGATTTTAATTCGGGCGAACGAATTAATTTAGAATTAATTCGTTAGCGACGTGAATAGTGATTTCGCTAGGCGTAATCATTTAATTACGACGCGACGGAAAATTCGTTAATTTGGAATTAGCGAACCCGAGCCCGAGAGTGATTGCGAGCGCATTCGCATTTCGAATTCGAGCGCGGCACGCGAGTCACATCAAGCGTCAAATCGTTTGTCACATCATGCGTCAAATCAATTGTCACTTTGAGTGATGTGACTTGACAACATGTCACTTTATTAAGTGATGTGATGTGACTTAAAGTTAAAAGTAGAAATGATGAAAGCTTTAATGCTTTTTATTTTTGACTTTTGAATTAAAGTTATATATATCTTTTATTTAATTTACTTGGTAAAGGAAATAAATATATATATTAATCTTTTCTCTCTCTCACATGCAAGATACGGTTTCCTCATTTCCCTCTATTTTCCTCTCATCTTCTTCACGGCTTCACTGCCGTTTTTCTTCTTGATTTTTCTGGTTTCACCGAAATTTTTGAGAAGCAAATTGAAGAAGACTTAGTGCTAGCACACCATGAGTGATACATAGGTGATAGGGAAGTGTCTTCATGAGCTTGGATTTAATTTTTGAGCTTGAAGCTTTGAGCTTCAATGGAGTCCATGCATGGCCGATTCTTGGAGGAACCAAACCAGTCCAAACCGAGCAGCCCACTGCCTTGGAGAGCTGTTGCCGTGAGCTTGGAGGAAGCAAAAACGCAACTTGTGTTCATTTCATCAAAACCGTTCAATGTGAGTTATGATTCCGCACCTCCTTTGATGTGTTCATATGCGTTTTTTATGCTTGATTTGTTGATCTTGGGACTTGATTTAACTCCTACACTTCTCTCTCTTTTTCTCTCTTCTCCTCACGCCCAAACTGAAAAACTCACTGGTTTTTGAAGCCAAAATGGCATGTATAATGGGAAGCAAAGAGTGGTTTTTCAGGGTGAGAAATAAAGTGCTACACACTTACGAGTCTTGCGAAGGTGGTAGGGAGGTTCACCCATGATCGGGATCCATCGGACGAGGCTTGGAGCTCCGTTTCGTCACTCAAAATTCTGTTTATGGAGGCAGTGAACTGCAGCAGTTTGGCGTCCTTGGCAGTGGCTATTTGGCCTTGATTCGTCTCCAAATCGACTCAACGACCGATCTTGTGAGTATTCCGTTACCTCCGTTGATGTATTCGCACATTGTTTTCATTGCTTGTTTGATCTTGGGACCTAGATAATAACCAACAATGGCATCAAGAGCTATAGGTTCAGCATGAAAAATGTAGGGCTTAAAATGGGGTATTTTGGATTTGAGCATGATTTTATGAAATTGGATGATTGAGCATGTTTAAATATTGTTGTATTGAAGATTGATTTGATCAATTTCAAGAAAATGTGTTTGGAACAATTTTCCCCAATTTGATGGTGTTGGAATTCTTGAATTTTTCATTATTAATTCATTGGATGAGTTGTAATGAAGTAGGATGATGTTAATTTAAGATTGAATTGGATTTAATTTTAATTGAACAAAAACCCTAAATTCTATATGTTGGCCGAATTGCCTATGCCCTTTAATGTCTTGGATTTTGATTTTTTGGACATTGGATGTGTATGAAATCATTCGGGAAGTTAATTCGATATCGATTGTGGAATTAATTGGATTGAATTCAAATCGGATAAAATTACCTTCCTTGGCCGAGAGCATTAAAAGCATGTAATGGGTTTGATTTTTCATTTATGTGTTGGACATATGATAATGATAATGAGCATAATTAATTGGACTAATTTGATGTTTTGGAAATGTTGATTTAGGTGATTAATCATATTATACACTTTAGGTAATTAAATTGCTTAATTGGATTTATGTAATTTAATTATTTGAGGCCTTAAAATTGGATTTGGGCTATTAAAGTTGTTATTGGGCTTATTGGGCTTTGTTGTACAAAGTTGGGTTTAGGCCAAATGGATTGGATCCAATTGGGCCCAAAACCTTAACCATAAAGCCCAAATGCGACTAATGAACCTTTAAAGTTCAATTGGGCCTAATGGGCCAAGATTGATTTATTGGCTTATGGGGTAAATCCCGGATTGGACTTTGGTTATCGGTTTGACCCGAGTTGACCAAAAGTCCACGCCTTAAGAAATCAATTAAAAGCCCATTGGACTTTAATTGAATTGACGTTGGACGTTAATCGGTCTTTGAGACGCGTTACGATTAAATTTGGAATTTAAATCGTAAAAGGTTTATTAAATAAAAGTGTAATGTTTAATTTGGAATTGAATAGTGAATTAGTATTAAGTACATGTTAAATTAGATTTAATAATGTAGTTTAATTTAATTCATGAATTCGTACTTTAAGTACTTATTCGCAAAAACGAGTTTGACTCGAACAAAATCAAATCGTTGTTTGAACATTGGATGATCACTTAATTATCAGATGAATTAATTTGATTAGATTGATTGATAGCATGCTTATGTGTGTGAATACGTGGTTGTGTTGAATGAATAATGTATATCAGATGGATATTAGATGGGTGGGCAATTTTAGAAATTGTTGTAATAATTTGATTTATTAAATTGGACCTGCGTGTCCAGCCTTATCACCTATATTCTCTTTGTATTCTCTTCTCACCTATTCCCCTCAATGTAAATGAGGTTTCTTTAGAAGTGTAGTGTAACGGGTAGAAGTAATACAAGTGCTAGATTGAGTGAGAAAGGGAGAGATTTGATCTAGGATCAATGTGTAAAGTATCCATCCGCATATCATTATTATTTATTTTCATACTCGCTTTATTATGTATTTAGAATGCATGTTTAAGGGTGTATGATGATGAGACCTTAACAAAGATAATTAAATTGGTAGCCAATTTGCACGCGAAAAACCCTCGTTAAATATCAAGCGTTTATTTTCCTTCCATTGAGTGATTCTTGCTCAAGATCCGAGATTGGCAGGGGTTGTTGGCCAAAGTCAAGCCCTTGTCCGTCGAAGATGTGTTTTAATCACGAGGCTTTGTTCCATATCGGTGTCGTGTCCAAGTTGTGGTTGTTGGCCAAAGTCAAGACCACTTCTTGTCCATTGACATTGATTACGAAGCTTCCATGTCAATGGGTCCGCGCTTGACTGGGATCACTAGGTTTGTTGTGCCAAAGCCAAGGCCTAGTTGATTCAGAGGAAAAAGGTTAGGGTATACATTCGATGTATAGACATATATAAGATATATGTTTGGGACTTGGATGTCCACCTACTGGATCTAGGAGTTGGATGAGATCCAATTGATCTTCGAGATCTACCTAGTTAATTATCATACAATTTTTTGGCCAAAGTCAAGATTGTGTGATATTTAACGGGATCCTAGCCCACTAGGAAACACGGTTTCCCGAGTACTCGACAGAGGGTTAGAGGCTCGACGAAAAATAGTGGGAGGCAAGTATTGAAGCTAGTGGATGAGATCCAATTGATCTTCGAGATCTACCCAGTAAGCGTAGTGACGTCTGGGGTGCGCGTCGCGACACCAGGCTGTTTTCATGGCCCAAAATTAACTTCATCATCACTCTTAGCTTATACAACCTTACTCAAGCTATATTCTTGACAAACACCCAAATTATCAATTACATCCTCCAAAACCATCTCATATACATTCTATGTCCTATCATAGACCCGGCCGGCGGTTCGGTTCCGGTTCGGAACCGAACCAAACCGGCCGGTTCCCGGTTCCACAAGTGTGGAACCGAAACCGAACCGGTTAATTCCGGTTCGGGTCCGGTTCCACACTTAAGTCGAACCGGAACCGTAAACTGAACCGAAACCGAATCGGTCGGTTCTGGTTCGGTTACGGTTCCCTTTTGGTTTGTTTTTTTTTTAAATAATAAATTTTAAGAAATAGAAAGAAAATATTCTATAATCGTAATGTTTTCAAACTATCACATCATTTTTATATAATTATTTTTTTATAAAATTCTTTTAACATATAATCCTTTTTATAGCCAACTCTTGGCTAGTGTTTTCTTCATATAAGCGATGTGGGATATTTGTTACTTGGCTATTGTGTCCCACATCGCTTATATAAAGAAGTCAGTAACCAAGAGTTGGTTATAAAAAGGAGACTTTCAAACCTCCTTAAAAATTGACTATTGTGCTCAAGGTTGCAAATTTTAAACCTCATTATTATTAATAATAAAAATTGAGATTTACTTGTGGAACCATACGGTTCCAAGTAAATAAATTTTTATTTTTTTTTACTTTCGGTTCCGGTTCCGAACCGAAACCTTGGCCGGGTCTAATAAATTGGGCTAACATTTGTTGATTAAGGCCTATATGCCTCAATAATATTTAATAGGCTTAAACTTTTGGAATTGGGTCCATTAATTATCTCTATAATGTTTCTGCTAATGTGTAGAGAGAATTTATCTCAGTTCCCGAGTTACAACTTGATTGAGCTGTAAAATTTCATGTCATTACAGTTTTAAGAGTGATGAAACTGAAATTGTTGAAAACATACTTGATTTGGGTGTTCGTAGAAGGTTCGAAAGTTTGTTATAGTTATGTCGGGAATTCCACAAAACTGTGATTCTAACAGAGTTTCGCAATTTATCTTGATCGATCTAATAGAGTTCTGGGAAGTTTCGGAAATTTGTTATAGTTATGGTGATATTGTTTTTTTGTGCATGTTATTTATCATAGGTTGTGAATACATGTATATATATATATTTGTGTAAATATGTCGATATGATTGTCTCTTGATCAAGTGTCTGTGATGTTGTGTTATTATTTTGTAATTTATAAATTATTTGTCATTGGTTGATGGATTTGAAGTGTGTTATATGATATGCCTGACATGTGAATGGATACTTTGTTTTATGTTTGTTGATACTTTTGTTTACATATATGAAGTGTTTTGATAAAATGATTTTGGATGCCTTCAATTTTAATTGGATATGACATGATATGTTTCCGTCACGGAACTTGTATGATGTATTATAGTTCTTGAAACTTTTGTGGCGCTTGCTATAGGGTTCTGACCATCTGAAAGTAGATGCCCCGCTACCCTATTGACATGGTCCCATTTCGATCATTTTTCGGTCTATACGCGTGACCCATGCATTGAACGCTTGAGATGTTCGTCCAATTAAGTTAATTCATGAATGCTTGATATAGATTTTTGCTGATATTGGTTTTGGAATTTGATTTTTCTTACATAGATTAGTATCACGATATATTTTGGATACCTTTATTTTATTGTTTTCTGAAAAGTATTTTGGAAAAGTTTATTTTCAAAAGGATTTACTTTGAAAGAGATGTATTTGGAACGCATTTGATTTTGCTTCTGATATGATATGAGCTTTTGATGAGATATGATATGATATGTTTCTGTCACGATGCTCGAACTATGTTTTTATTTATTTTAATGATTTTGACCCGTCGTGTCGCTTGTATAGGGTCATTTTCATCTGAAAATGGATCGACTCGTCACCCTCTGTCGGACATTGGACGCTTGGTTAGTTTTTCGGTGTATTTTCAAAATATTGATTTTATAATGTATTTTCAAAAGATGAGCTTAAAATATTTTCATTATGTTTCCCGTTTTTATGATGGATTATATTAATAGGTTGGGATTTGTACTATGTGTATCGGTTTTGATGATTGAAGATATTAATGGCATGGAAGTTGTATGATGGTTTTCGATTCTGATGATGAATGACATTAACTGTGTGGAATTTGTAATATTGTGATTTATGTTCTTATGATAAATAAAATCGGTTGTTTGGAATTTGTAATATGATTTATGTATCTATTAATGAGTGTGACTGTCTATAAAGAATATGTATTATGTTTTTGTTTTTGATTATGAATGTGATTGACTATATAGAATCTGTATTAGGCTTTTTATTTTTGTTAATAGATGTGCAGCTGAAGTCATTACGATCCATTCAATAGATTCGGAGTGTCAGGGCCCGCTTATTGAGTGAGGCATTATGTTATGTTATGTGATTGTATGTTAGTAAGTATGTATTATCATGATTCAGTCATGTATGTTTATAGCAAATGATGGGATTACATATGTATGTACGGCGTAGTACAAGTCAAATATAGTTTGCGTTATGTTAGAAATGAGTGTTTAAGCATGTATTAGATAGCTCACATAAGTCATGTATAGTAATCACACATGGGTTAAGCTGATTTAAACTACCTCAGGTTTAGGTTGGTTTGGTATGGTTATGTTTTAAGCAGTCCATGTGTAATGATGCATGTGTATATTCAGTTCATGGGAAGATGCATGTATGAATAGGAAAAGTATAAGCCATGAATAATCATGTAGTGCACGTATAAGGCATAAGGTTTATGGAGATGGCGACACTGTCTCTTTTTATTCACATCCTGGATTTTTCGGGATGTGACAATCATATACACATTAATGTTATATATATGTAATATTTTTAAATTATAATTACTTTTATAGTACATGTGTGGTTACTTACTGAGTGTTATAACTCACACCACAATAGTTTGCCAGTTTTGCAGGTTGGAAACCAAATCGGTTAGGCACACAAGTTTTTCAAAAGTCATGCTCGAGGCGACAGAGCCATTTAAGCTGCAGTCACTTACTCTAAAATCCTAGGGAATGTATTGATAAGTGCGGTTTATACCCACTAATTCATGTATTCTTAGATTATTATTTTATTAGATTTCATGTCATTTAATGTATTTTTAGTTTCTTTTATGTTTATTGATAGGAAGTATTAAGACATAGATCTTGGAGCAATTGTACGTGTTTTGGGACCCTACAGATGCATCGGAAGCACGTGGGAAGAGCGAAAAACGCAGAAAACATTACACCAGAAAAATTAACTAGCATCACGGTGCCACTTCTGGCGTCATGATACCTCTTCAGCAAGCATCCATAGTGATTTCCTGAGAGTTAGGCGCCACGACGCCAATTCCAACGTCTCGACGCTGTGGCAGACTCCCAGAATCTTCAGAAATTGTTATTCTACAAGCACATGGACTCCAAGACTTCCCTATAAAAATAAAGGCTCTTCCAAAACCCTAAAGGAGGAGAGAAATACATAATGGAGACCAAGACACAACTAAAGAGTTCTAAAAACATATTTTAGAGAGATCCAATGAGGAAATTGAAGAGCGATAAGAGGAGACAAAGGCGGTGACTTCCGAAGATGAAGGGATTCGATTCGGGTTTAATCTTCTAGTTTCTTTCTTTAAACTATAAGAATGTCCTTTAAATTCATGACCATGCTTTCATTGTTATTATCTTTAGTCATGAACTAACTCTATTATTCTAGAGGATGATGTAGCCAATTCTTGAACCTATGTATTGATTGCCAATTTAATTGTTACGAAGTTTTATTTCAGTATATTTATATTCTCTTGTGTTTAATTCTTCTAGTTTGTTGGCCACAAATTAAGATGATGAATGTTTATAATCTATCGCTCGAGAGATGGGATTTTGAATAGGATCTAGAGAATATAACCTATGATATTTGTAGAGTTCGGGAGAATCTATAATCTTTTTGAAGTTTTTAACAAATAATCACATATCGTAATGAATTGTTAATTACTAGATTTTTATAGGGATATCGAAGTCGGTAATTTATAATATTTTCACTCGGCACTCGAGAGAGGGAGTTAGAATTATTTGGGGTTCTTGGTTTATAAACAATGCAACTAAATAAGAATTGATTAACATAACAAATACATAAGGGATAGCTAGGTGAAATCAAACTCTAGAATCTCTCATATCATAGTCTATCTTTATCAAACATTTTGTTTCTTAATTATTTAGTTTTTAATCTAAATTTAGTTGCTTTATAAATAAAGTTAGGTTTACTAATTATAGTACTCAGTGTGAGTTGAATACAATCCTTCTGGGTTCGACACTCTTTCACTTATCTTTACTAAAACTTGGCATTGTACACTTGCGGTACAATATAAAATATCACCACAAGTTTTTGGCACCGTTGCCTAGGATTGTTAATCTAATTCACATTAATACTATTACCAAATAACCTTAGCTTTAATTTAGATTTGTATTTTTTATTATTTATTATTTCTTATTTTCATTTTCATTTTTGTTTTAGTACTTTTTCTTGTCTTTCTATGCTTCAGTGAATGCCAAGATCCACAAGTCTTGACTCACTTCTGTTTGATCCTGAAATAGAAAGAACAACGAGGAGACTAAGGAAAGAAAGGAAAATTGAAGAAGAAGCAATTGCGGCGGAAAATATAGAGAATAACTCACGCCAGGTGGCAATCAATATCACTTTAAACCAGTCGTTGATGATAACTACTCTGGGATAGCGCATCCACCAATCAATGCCAACAATTTTGAGCTGAAACCTGCATTGATCAACATGGTGCAAAAGAGCCAGTTTAGGGGTTCAGCTGTAGAGGATCCCAATATGCATTTAAGGATGTTCTTGGAGATGGTAGATACCATAAAGATGAATGGCATGACTAAAGAGACCATCAGGCTACGCTTATTCTCATTCTCTTTAAGGGACAAAGCGAGAGGTTGGCTGCAATCTATACCAATGGGGAGCATCATGACATGGCAGGATATGGCTACAATATTTCTTGCGAGGTTCTTTCCACCAGCTAAATCATCTCAATTGAGAACATAAATTAGCATATTTAAGCAGTTAGAGATCGAGAACCTGTATGAGGCATTAGAGCGCTTTAAAGATCAACTCAGGAGATGCCCACAATATAATTTCGAAGACTGGGTTCAGATTCAATTATTCTACAATGGGTTGAATAGTCCTAATAGAACCATGGTTGATGCAGCTGCTGGAGGAACCTTGTTCAAGAAATCTTCTAAAGATGCCTATGCTCTACTGGAAGAGATGGCCTTAACAATTTCCAATGCCCAAGTGAACGCACTACTGTGACTAAAGTGGTTGGTATTTATGAGGTGGATCCTATTGTTGCACTTACAGCTCAAGTGTCATCCCTCACGACTCATCCAGTAGTATTGACCAATCAATATGGCCAACCATATATTGAAGCTACTGCTGCTAATAGAATGATCTTACCTGACGGAAGATATGAGCAAGTTGAATATACGAATAATCGGAACTTCAACAACTATAGAGGCAATACCATGCCTAACTATTATCATCCGAACTTGTAATATGCAAACACAGAGAATGTCTTGCAACCTCTTTCTGGCCTCAACAATCAAAGATCGAAGCAGAAACCTTCCTTAAAATATCTCATGAGCACATTGTTGTTAAAACTTCAGAGAGGTTTGAGAAAAATGAGTCAAGGTTGAACAACATTGAAACAAATATGGGCAATATAAGGGCAACAATGAAGTCCTTAGAAGTGAAAATTGGTCAGATAGCTTCTTCCATGGCTAATCAAAAGAAATGGGCATTTCCTAGTAATACTGAGGTTAATCCTAGGGAGGAGTTTCAGGCCATTACCCTCAGGAGTGGGAAAGATATTAGAGATAGTCCTAAGGACTTAAGCAGTAAAGAAAAAAAACCGGCACTTCAGGAGGAAACAGTAACAAAAGAAGTAAACCAGCTCCTCCATATAAGCTACCTCTCATCCCAAAGACACCTTGTTCGTACCCTCAGCGCTTTCAAAGGAAGAAATTGGATGCTCAGTTTGCTAAATTTTTAGATATCTTTAAAAAGATCCATATCAACATTCCCTTTATAGATGCTTTGGAACAAATGCCAAACTATGTGAAGTTTATGAAGGAGATAATGTCCAAGGAAGCTGGTAGATTTTGAAATAGTAGCACTCATAGAGGAGTGTAGTGCTATCATACAGAAGAAGCTCCCTCCAAAACTAAAGGATCATGGCAGCTTTATTATTCCGTGTACTATTGGGAATCAATATTTTGGTAAGGCATTATGCGATTTGGATGCTAGTATCAATCTCATGCACTTATCCATCTACAAATAGTTTGGCATAGGTGAGGCAAAGCCAACTACAGTCACATTGCAGTTAGCAGATAGATCTATAACCTATCCGAGAGGAATAGTAGAGGAAGTGTTGGTTAAAGTGGATAAGTTCTATTTTCCTACTGAATTCATTGTTCTTGATATGGAATAGGATCATGACGTCCCAATCATCCTTGGGAGACCTTTCTTGGCAACCGACAAAGCAAACATTGATGTGCAGAAAGGTGAACTGAAAATAAGAGTTCAAGATGAAGAAGTCACCTTTAGTGTTTTCAGAGCCATGCCGAGTCCTCAAGATAATGAAGAATGTCACAAACTAGACATTGTAGAAAGACCAGTTATTATAGATAATGACATGTGCTAGGCCCATCTCCATATATTCTAGCCAACACACAGGGTGAACCCTCAGTTAAGCCAAATAAAGAAGATTCTCCACAGACAGAACTGCAACCACTCCCAAAGCGCCGCAAAAAAGAGGAAATCAATAGTCAATGCTCGCCTAAAGATGATCCATGGAAAGCTCAAAACATGATCGAGCAAATTTTACCACATGTGTATTCAAAAATCTCAACCATCAGCAGACCATGAGGGACCATCCATGGATATATTACCAAAGCTTGTCATGCTATCTTTTTCATGTTATAATAACTGGTGGATACCAAAGAAGAAAGCACATGAGACTGCCTAATTTTCTATGCTGAAGCCACCATGACCTATTGGGTGGTTACGTCTGGCTGAAGACATTAAACTTAGCGCTAGCGAGGAGGCAACCCTTGTATTATTTTAAATTTATTTTTCTTTACGTTAGTTTTATTTTATTGTGTGCTATTTGCTTATTTATTAGTTTACATGTGTATTTATGCAGGGATTAACGCAATCCACACAACTTCCTCAACCAAATTCTGACCAGCAGAAGCTCGATCAACTCCATGCAAGGTAGTGTTGTTCCTCACTCTCGTTTCCTTATGTTTATCTTACATTCAGGACAATACATATTTTAAGTTTGAGGGTATGTGCATGTAGTGATAGTTCCTGCTAATTATTTTAAAAAATATATTTTTTTTAGTCTTACATAGTAAAGAATATGTCTAATGATGAATTTTGTTTGCTTTAGATAAAATATTAGAAATGATAAGTTTCCAATTGACTTTTATCTAATGCCTTGAGTAGGTGATCTAGGTTAGAATCGTAATCACTAAACAATAGGTTTTTAGCAGTAAGAACCTAAGTAATTAACAAAGTGACTAGTTGAAGAAATTGATTACCGATGAATGAACATTTTCTTAGATGTATATCTCGAATTGCTAGTGTTATAATGTATGGTATGGTTAAAAACAAAAGAAGAAAAAAAATTGATTGAAAAAAATGAAAGCAAGAGAATAAAAAAGTTAAACCACATATAACCGATAAGCGTGAAGCTACCCATGAGCGAGTGTTAGGACCACCGTGAGGAGAAATGCTACCTTAAAGAGTAGGTAGGGTAGTTGTAAGTGTTCCTAGAACATTCCAAGATCGTCTAAGAGTGATTTGTGTGTGAATTAACAAGAGAGTTGCGGAATACTCACATTGAATGGTTGAGAAGATTTCGAAAATTTCCAAGGATGTATACGTTTCGGTGGAAGCTCCAAGCTTTCATGAGTGTTTCCAACACTTGGGTGAGTTTCCATATCACCTTGATCAACTCATTGATGTGCTAACAAGAACAAATTTGAAAGAAAACTTTGTCTTCCAAGAACATGGTTCACAGTATTTTAGTGAGAGAGAAGAGGAATAGTGCAATTTTGATTTCTAAAATCATATCTACAAGTTGACCTCAAAGTTGGTATATGTCTTTTAAAATTAAAGACAAAGTGTGTTGGAATTTTACTTGAGTGTAGAGAAAGCAATCCAAGATTTAATTCTCAACCACTTACCAAATTCCATCAAGTGTCAAACACTTTGATGTAAGTTGGTGGGTCCCACTTGAAATTCCAAATTTAAGTCGGACAATCCAACGCGCAACTTCGCTCGGGCCGGGTTCGCTTAATTTCGAATTAAGTGAATTACCGTTGCGACTTAATTAAATCCAATTTAAATAAATAATAATGCCTTGCAATATTATTATGTAAGTCACTTACGAATTAATTCTAAATTAATTCATTCGCTTGAATTAAAATCCAATTTTAATTCATCATTGAAATCTAATTTCAATTAATATATCCAATATATTATTTTAGCCCAACTTAAATAAATTAAATAGTAAAATCTAATTTAACTATTAAATTTACTTTACCGATTAATTCTAAATTAATCGCGTTCTCTCTCTTCTCGACGAATTTAATCCCAGATAAATTCTCGACACAATTAATCCCAGATTAATTCTTTCTTTGATAATTAATTCCCAGATTAATTATTGCCGTAATTAATCCCAGATTAATTTTCTCTTTCATAATTAATCCCAGATTAATTTTCTGTTCGAGTCAAATCTCAACGGTGAATCTTCGAGAAGCGACCCAAGAGATCCCTGGATATGTTGGTAGTAAATACGGTCATCGGACTATCTGAATACGTGCGTACCTGGTACCACGTTCTCATCATTTTACAAGACATGATTGGCTTCTAGCAAATCATCGTGCCTACCCAATTCTCCAGAAATATTCTTTAAAGGAATATATAATATTTGTCAGGCGTAGTATACATAGTATTGCGTATTACGATCCAGTATCAAATATCACATGCTAGGCTTAGGGCTGGAATTGTGTCTGCCCCGTACGAAGCATATATCGGATCTCTGGTAACTAGTCTCTATAATCGGATAATCATAACCTAGTCTATTATCCCGATGACTGCAGTACTTAAGAGTACTAGTTCCGTATCCTACGTGATCATCATCTCCATATGACTGAAGTGATACTTCCATCTTGACATCACACCCAATACACTTCGATTCTCAGTATACTCAGAAGAGGCGTACACAGAACCTGTTAAAGCCCCGGACGACCAAAACCAAAGTATACTGATTGTCGCAAGTATTAGCGATGCAAGTCTCAGGTTAAGACCAAATACACCTACCCTGATTCGGATTCCCATAGACACATAGTCATACTACCAATGGGATTTCGAGGGGTCTATCCAGAGTGAAGCTATTTCCGTACCATCGGTAAACAGAACCTCCTATTACACTTGCATGAGTATCCAATACCCAAATATATGATAATTATGTTGTTACGCTTCCATAACACGCACAAGTGTAATACTAGCCTATTCTGCATTATCGATGTTCAGTCTCGATAAAACTATGATTAGGGATATTTAATGATTAAACCTTACGTGGATTAATACCGTCTCATAACTTATTAATATGGTACTAATCATATGGACTTTTATCATTTATATATCTCGGTAATCCAATTACAAATGATAAAAGAGTAATTTCCTTTGTCACATAGTTAATTTGTACAATAACACTATGTTCTATACAAATAGTGATGCTATGGGTCATAATTGTCCAACAATCTACTACTTGGCCTATAGCCAATCACTAAAGTGTCCTACACCTGGACTATGTACGGGTCGCTCAAACTTCTGCTGAGAAACAGCTTTCGTCAGCGGATTTGCAATGTTATCATCTGATGCGTTTTATTCGATCATCACATCACCACGATGTATGATCTCACGAATCAGATAAAACTGTCAAAGTATATACTTGGATCGTTGATGAGACTGCGGTTCTTTAGCCTGTGTTGTAGCCCAGCTCAGCTGCTAACAGAACTATACCTAATCCAATTAGGATTATATAGATCCAAAATGTTTCTTTTGCTGCCTCAGCTGCATCAATGTTTCACTTTTGTTATTTATTCACAACAGTATCTTGCTTGGAAGATTTCCAACTCACTGTTCTGTTATTCAAACTAAATATGTACCCTTATTGCGACTTAAAGTCGTCTTTTCGGTTTGGAAACTTGTAGCGGTGAACCTAGTCACCTCAAGTTCTCCTTTCTCCATATTCTCAGAAAGCATCATTAGTTCGTCCAAGTACTCAAGGATGTTCTTTACATAAATCCAGTGACCATCACCTGGATTGGCCTTATAGCGTCTACATATGCTCAAAGCATATGAGACATCAGGTCACATACATTTCAAAAATGTATGAGCTCTGTGAGGGTTGTCAGTAGCTTTCTAGATCTATCCCAGTTGATCTTTATTCCTAGAATAAAGCCTGATTCTCCCAGGTATTTTATGGAGAATTTTAATGAAAGCCATGCTTTCACCGATTATATTATGGGAATGTTATTGCTAAGAAGTAATACATCATCAACTTATAGGACATTCATTGTCAGTGCGCTCCTACTAACCTTCTTATATACACAAGAATCATCTTCGTTTTGAATTAAATCATATACCATTATGATTACATCAAAATATTGGTTCCAAGAATGCAATATTTGATTCAATCCATAAATGGATCGATTTAACTTGCAAACCTTGTTTGCATGTTTTAGCACGATAAAATCGTCAAGATGTTGTAAACATCCTCCAAAAGGTTTCCATTAAGAAAAGCGGTTTTGACGACCATCTGCCATATTTCATTACAAAATATGCATCAATAGCAAGCATTATCCGAATGGATTTGATCATGGCAACGAGTAAAAGGTATCGTCGTAATCAACACCATGTTGATGACGATACCATTTCGCTACAAGCCAAGCTTTGTACGTTTGTATGTTGCCATCCACATTTGTCTTCACCATGAAGACCCATTTGTTACCAATAGGCACAATGTCTTCTGGTATGTCAACCAGTGTCCAAACTTAGTTGGTCTACATGGAATCCATTTCGGACTTCATGGCACTTTGCCATAAAAGGAGTCGATACCTTGTATCACTTCCTCATACGTAGCCGGTTTGTCTTCCTTAATAAGATTGATATCTACATGAGGTGAGATCAGAAACCCATACCTCCCAGTTGTTTTCTGACTCTCTCCGACTTACGCGGTTCTTGTGTATTCGAAGATTGTGGTACAGTTTCATCCCTGATGAACTGTTTGTGTTCCGTGAGGATTCGGTGCCTAGAACAGTATTACTCCGATTTTTCATCGAGTTTTACTTTCCTCCCAATTACCACTGCATATTGGAATTCCTCTTAGGAAAACCTCATGGAGAGCAACAATTACATTGTTCTCTTGTGAGTTGTATAAGTACTATACTTTGGTTTCCCTAAGACAACCTACAAATAGGCACTTATCTGATTTAGGTTATAGTTTGGTATCATCCAAACATATGCCCAACGTTCCCAAATCTTCAGGAATGAGAAACCCGGTTTCTTTCTTGTTCATATCTAATATGAAGTCTGTCTAATAGATTTTCATGGAACCTTATTCAAAATAAATATTGCACTGTTTAATGTGTATCCTCATAAGGAAATTGGTAGCTCAGAGCGACTCATCATCAATCTTACCATGTCTAACAAAGTTCAGTTTCTCTGTTCGGACACACCGTCAAATTGAGGTGTCCCGGGAGGAGTCTACTGTGAAAGAATATCATACTCTTTCAAGTAATCTTGAAACTCATATGTTTAAGTATTTTACACTATGGTCCAACCGTAATGTTTTTAATACTTTTACTGGTCTATTTTCTTACTTCGTGTCGAAACTCTTTGTATTACTCAAAATTTGCTGACTTGTGTTTCATAAGATACACATAATCGTAATGCGATGCCACATCCGTAAAGGTTACGAAGGATTTATATCCACCTCTAGCCTAGCTAGATATGGGCCCACTTACGTCACTATGAACGAGGGCTAACAGATCGGTGGCACTTGCACTTTTACCAAGTAAAAGGTGTTTTAGGCATTTTGCCTAATGAACTAGATTTATTGACATCATTTGAATTAGAATCAAATTCGTCCTAGTATCCACTCTTCAAAAGTGTGGATATACGAGTCTTGTTAATGTGTCCCAGACAACAATACCACAAATAAGTCTCATCTGATTAATTCAGTTTGAGCTATTTGTTTGTCATGTTATATGTTTGAGATTTGTTTATATTCAAAATATAATTACTGTTATTCACATCTAATGTGTATATCTCAATATCATCTTTATAAATAAAACACTTAGTGTTTTAGAATATAAAGGTATACCCGCAACGGTTGAACTAGATATAGAGATAATGTTTCTAGTCAAACTAGTACATTATAACAGTCTCCTAATTCAAGTATAAGCCCAAGGGCAGTTCCAAAACTTTGGTTTCTATGTTGAAAACAGCGACTCTCGTCCCGTTTCTGAGTCATAGGTCGATCTCATCCAAAGTCAGTCTCCTGCTAATCAGAAGATCCCGTACATCAGTACATATGTATGTACCATATCCAGTATTAAAATCCAATTTTAAAACTAGTTGTGGACATGTTTATAAAAAACATACTTGAAGCTGGAGCCTTTCCCGCCTTCACTTCCTCATGTCTGCCTTGTCCATACTGCAGTCACACTTCCAGTGACCCCGTTTGCCATAGTTTAGGCAGACATTCTGGGATATGTCCTTTGTCTTCCCAGAAGACTTTGACGATTTTGCCTTTGCCCCTTTTGGAAGCTCTGGCTCTGCCTCCTTGAGCATAGCCATCAACTCTCCAAGATTTTTCTCTTGGTTCATAATGAACCTGCCCCAACATTCAGGCAGAGACAATAAGATCAAATCTTTGGAAGTCTCGGCCACCTAGGTAATGCCCAGCTAACCTAGCTGTGGGACACAGAAACTGGCCGACGCATGCTGTCTCAGGCTCGCGGCCCGGTTGGGAGTACGGAGTAGCCCGCGGGGGACTAAACCGGAGAATAATGGAGTCGCCACCCGGTGCGAACCGGGAAAATGAGATTTAAGGCCGCACTCACCCCTCGCAAGGGAAGACCTCAAACCATTGGGTTCGGAATGGTCCTTTACTTATGTCACTTGTAATGAAAGGATTTGTGTAATAATTTAATCAAGCTTAAGTAACACTTATTTTCAAGAGTATCAGGCTTCTAAGTTCACATGCACTAAAATAAAACTCACACCTAAATTTGCATATATTTCACATCTAAGATTGCATGCTTGAAAGTACATCAAAGTAGCAACGAACATACAACTTCATTGGCATATTGTATTCATGGAAACACAAGCACACACAAACCACACAAGCACACATAAAGGCGAATCAAATGATGGCGAACATGTGATTTCATAGACATATCATAAACAAATAGCCATTACATGTCCATGCATAAACAAAAGAGTCAACTAAGTATATAATGAAAAAAGACACTTAAGGATACAATTAGGCATTAAAGTGAGCATGTTATGACGTGGTGCAAAAGAAGATAGCTAATATGGACACAAGCACACATGTGAGCACTTTTCCAAGTGGTACGTGGAATTGTATCCCAAGTACAGACCGCACTACCGTCCATTCGGAATCGGCTACGGAATTTATGTCTGGGTTTCCATCCGATATACCACAAGAAATAATACTCAAATGCTATCACGACATGGATATATGAATTGTAATACGTTAAACACATTGTACTCATACATGTGGGGAATACAGATGAATGATACCTACACAATCTTGGGTAATATAGAGAAGCAATCAGATTCATCATACGAAGGGATAGCTACTAGGAACAATTATGTATGAAATCTTATGAAAATGACTCAGTTCAGTGGGTGCGGTTTCGCGTAGGTCGTACCGTCTTAGTCTTTTTTCGAGAATGCGTTCAAACGGTAAAACAGAAGGTTCGCGTTCGTATAGCATTCGAGAACGCGTTCGAATGAGCCAGACCTGATGCATGAAAACATTAAAAAAAATGTGTGTGCGCATTCGCGTAGCGTTTGAGAACGCGTTCGAACGGTAAACAGAGGTTCACGTTCGTGTGGCGTTCGAGAACGCGTTCGAACGGAACCAGTCCTGCATGATGAAACTAAGAAAATGCTGCGTGCGTGTTCACGTAGCATTTGAGAACGCGTTGTTGGAAAAATAAATACCAAGCCCCAAGATCAACAAGAACAAGCAAAATATATAAATACATGAATGAATAAATTGAAGTATGGCGGAATCATACTCACAATACTTGAAAATGGATGCTTAGATGATGGAAAAAACCCCTCCCTTGTGCAGTGAAGCTCTCGGCCAAGAATAAAAGAGGGACTCCAAGTCGAGTTTGATCCTTCCAAGCTCAAGGATTAGTTTCCCATATCACCTATGTATGATCCCTTGAAGGTGCTAGCCTTTGTTGTGATTTTGAATGCACAACTTCTTCAAATCTTGCCACAAAAATTGAAGAAAGGAGAGCCAAAAACTGCTTGCAAGTTTCGGCAATGTGAGAGAGAAAAGTTGAATGATTTTTGTTACAAAAAATCAATTTATATTTATGCCATAATATTTATTAAATTAATAATAAACTTATGACACAAATCATGCAATGGCTTAGAGTGTCAAACACTCAATTTCCATGCAAAACCATTGAGTGCATTGTACACTATCTCCATGCAATGCATTAGAATTAAATAATGCATATATGACATGTGTCATGTGGGCCCCACACGTTTCCAAATGAAAGTGGGCCCACGTGCACTCACGCGTTCGGGTTCGATATTTCCGAAATACCGAACTTACGTCGCGACGTTAATTAAATCGAATTTATTTAAATAAATAATTGCGCCTAGCGAAATTATTATTTACGTCGCTAACGAATTAATTCTAATTAACTCGTTTGCCCGAATTAAAATCTAATTTTAATTTCACGTCGAAATCTATTTTCGATTATTATATCGAATATAATAATTTTACGATTAATTCCAAATTAATCGTTCTCTCTCTATGATAGTACTTTATCCAAGATAAAGTCTCTCCGTAATTAATCCAAGATTAATCGAGTTTGAATCATACGTCATTGGTGAATCTTCGGGAAGCGACCCAAGAGATCTCTGGATATGTTGGCAGTAAATACGGCCGTCAGATTATCTGAATACGTACGTACCAAGTACTACGTTTTTACCGATTTACAGACACAGTTAGCCTCTAGCAAAACGCCATGCCTACCCAATTCTCCAGAAAAATATTCTTATTGGAATATAATATCTATAACAGGGCGTATACCGTATACCGTAGTATAGTGTATATCGAACCAGTATCGGATGATCACATGTAAGGCCTGGGGCTGGAGATGTGTCTGCCCCGTACGATACACATATCGGACATCAAGCAACCAGTCTCTTTGAATCGGATAATCCTGACCTAGTCATATTATCCCGATGGTTGCAACCATTATAGAGTACTAGTTCTCTGTATCCCTCGCGATCATCATCTCCATATGTCTGAAGTGATACTTCCATCTTGACATCACACCCAATACACTACGATTCTCGATAAATCCAGAAGAGGTGTACACAGAACCCGTTAAAGCCCTGACCACCAAAACTAAAGTTTACCGATTGTCGTAAGTACTAGCGATGCAAGTCTCAGGTTAAGATCATATGCACCTACCCTGAAGCGGACTCCCATAGACACGCAGACAGACTACTACCAATGGGATTCCGCGGGGGGTCTATCCAGAGCGAAGCTGTTTTCCGTACCATCGGTAAAACACAACCTCCTACCGCACTTGCATAAGTATCTATACTTAAATATATGAGAACTATGTCGTTGTGCCCTCACAACATGCACAAGTGCAGTACTAGTCTATTCCGCATTATCGATGTCCAATCTCGATAACTACTACGACTAGGGATATTTAATGATTAAACCTTTATGGATTGATACCTCTCTCATCATCATCACAATCCGGAACTAATCATAGGGACTCTTACCATTTATATCAAGTAAATAAATTACAAAACGGTAAAAGGCAATTTCATTACTACAGTTAATTTTGTACAATAATACAATATCATTTACAAAATAGTGACGCTATGGGTCATAACTGTCTAACAATCTCCCACTTGGCCTATAGCCAGTCACTCAAGCATCTAATACCTGAACTATGTATGTGTCGCTCAAACTTTTCCGAGGAATTATTTTCGTCAGCGGATCTGCAATGTTGTCCTCTGATGCGATCTTTTCGATCTTCACATCGCCACGATGTATGATCTCTCGAATCAGATGGAATCGTCGAAGAACATGTTTGGATCGTTGATGAGACCTTGGTTCCTTAGCCTGCGCTCTATGGCCCCGCTATTGTCACAATACAATAAAACGGGCTCAGCTGCTAATGGAACTACTCCTAATCCAACTAGGAATTTTCGGATCCAACCGCTTCCTTTGCTGCTTCAGCTGCTGCAATGTACTCCGCTTCAGTTGTTGAATCGGCAACAGTATCTTGCTTGGAAGATTTCCAGCTCACTGCTCCGTTATTCAAGCAAAATATGTACCCGGTTTGCGACTTGAAGTCGTCTCTGTCGGTTTGGAAACTTGCATCGGTATACCCAGATACCTCAAGTTCTCCATCTCCATAGATTAAGAAAACATCCTTAGTTCTCTTAAGATACCTAAGGATACTCTTAACCGCCATCCAGTGATCCTTTCCTGGATCGGCCTGATATCGACTACACATGCTCAAAGCATAGGACACATCAGGTCGTGTACATATCATGGCATACATGATCGATCCAACTGCCGAGGCGAATGGAGTCCGACTCATGTTGTCTCTCTCATCTTGTTTTTAGGACACATGTCCCTAGATAGATAGACGCCATGTGATGTTGGCAACAGTCCCCTCTTGGACTGATCCATGTTGAATCTCTTCAACACTTTATCAATATATGTACTCTGGGAGAGTCCAAGTAGCCTTCTAGATCTATCCCTGTAGATCTTTATTCCTAGAATAAAAGCTGCTTCTCCCAGATCTTTCATGGAGAATTTCAATGAAAGCCAAGCTTTCACCGACGTTAACATGGGAATGTCATTGCCTATAAGCAATACATCGTCGACATAAAGGACAATAAAAGTCAGTGCACTCCCACTAACCTTCTTATATACACAAGGATCATCTACGTTTTGAATGAAATCATATTCTTTTATGACCTCATCAAAACGTTGGTTCCATGACCTCGATGCTTGCTTCAGTCCATAAATGGACCGATTTAACTTACAAACCTTGTTTGCAAGTCTTGGTGCGATAAAACCGTCAGGTTGTTGCATATAAACATCCTCCAACAGGTTTCCGTTAAGGAAAGCAGTTTTAACGTCCATCTGCCATATTTCGTAATCGTAATATGCAGCTATCGCAAGCATTATCCGAATGGATTTAATCATGGCAACGGGTGAGAAAGTTTCGTCATAATCAACTCCAAGTTGTTGACGATACCCCTTCGCTACGAGCCTAGCTTTGTACGTTTGTACGTTGCCATCCATGTCGGTCTTCTTCTTGAAGACCCATTTGCATCCAATAGGCTTTACGCCTTCTGGTGCATCAACTAGTGTCCAAACTTGGTTGGTGTACATGGAATCCATTTCGGCCTTCATGGCCTCTTGCCATAAAGTGGATTCGATACCTTGTATCGCTTCCTCATACGTAGCCGGTTCAGTATCCTCAATAAGATTAATATCTACATGAGGTGAGATCAGGAATCCATACCTCTCAGGTATTACCCTGACTCTCTCCGACCTACGTAGTCCTTGTGTAATTGAAGATTGTGGTTCAGTCTCATCCTGGATGGACTGTTCATGTTCCGTTCTCGATTCATTGCCAGGAACAGTATCACTACGACTTTCATCGAGTTCTACTTTCCTCCCACTAAACACTGCATTTAGGAATTCCTTCTCAAGGAAAACCGCATGTAGAGCAACAATACTTTGTTCTCTTGTGGGTAATAGAAGTAAATCCTTTGGTTTCCTAGGATATCCAACAAATAGGCATTTATCTGATTTGGGTTCAAGTTTGGTACCTTCCAAACGTTTGACGTATGCCCAGCAACCCCAAATCTTCAGGAATGAGAAACCTGGTTTCTTTCCTGTCCATATCTCATACGGAGTCTGTTCAACAGACTTTGACGGAACCCTATTCAAAATAAGAATTGCACTTTCTAATGCATGTCCCCAGAAGGATATAGGTAGCTCAGTGCGACTCATCATCGACCTTACCATGTCAAGCAAGGTACGGTTTCTCCGTTCAGACACACCATTTAATTGTGGTGTTCCAGGAGGAAGTCCATTGTGAAAGAATACCATATTCTTTCAAGTAATCTTGAAACTCATTACTTAAGTATTCGCCACCACGGTCCGACCGTAATGTCTTAATACTCTTGCCTGTTTGTTTTTCAACTTCGTGTCGAAACTCTTTGAATTTCTCAAAATTTTCCGACTTGTGCATCATTAGATACACATAACCATAACGCGATGCATCATCGTAAATACGAGTAAAGATATCGAACTCGATATCCACCTCTAGCCTGGCTAGACATGGGCCCACAAACGTCACTATGAACGAGGGCTAACAGTTCAGTGGCGCGTTCACCTTTACCACTAAAAGGTGATTTAGGCATTTTGCCTAATAAACAAGATTCGCAGACGTCATATGAATTTGGATCAAATCCGTCAAGTACCCCACTCTTCGAAAGTGTGGATATGCGAGTCTTGTTGATGTGTCCCAGACGACAATGCCACAAATAAGTTTCTTCATTTGGATTACTCATTTTGAGTCTTTTTGTTTGTTATTTTACGTTTTGGAGATTTATTTATATTAAAAATATAAAGACCATTATTTGCCATCGGCAGTGCAAATTTCTGCATCATCTTTATATAAATAACACCTGGTGTTTTTAAATACAAAAGTGTACCCATACTGGGTTAACAAAGATACAGAAATATATTCCTAGTTAACTAGGAACAAAATAACAGTCATTTAGTTTAAGTACATGCCCCGAGGGCAGTTCCAAAACAAAAGTGCCTACGGCCAAAACAGCAACACAGAAGTTTCCATTTCCAACTCGTAGATCTACCTCCCCGACGAAGCCAGTCTCTGCTATCATGCAGATCATGCACATCAGTACAAATATGAGAACCACAGCCAGAATCAAAAATCCAATTTTTATTAAGACTAGAAGTAGTCATATTTATCTCAATAACAAACATACCTGAGGCCGGTGCCTTGCCCGCCTGTATGTCCTCCTTGTGTCCCTTGTTCATGCGGCGCAGTCACGCTTCCAGTGACCTTTCTTGCCGCATTTCAGGCAAACATCTTGAGACTTGTCCCTTGGCTTCCCAGAAGCCTTTGTTGACTTGGCATTGCCTTTGTTTCTATGCTTTTTCTTCTTAACACCCCCAGTTGCCTTGAGCCCAGCTTTCGGCGTTTGAGATGTTGATGCAAAGTGCGCCTCGCGCTTGTTGCCTTTCAGAAGCTCTTTCTCTGACTCCTTGAGAATCGATAATAACTCTCCAAGAGTATCATCCGAATTCATCAATTTGTAGTTGATGACAATCTGTTTCCAAGTATCGGGTAGTGACTGTAGAAGTACATCTATAGACAGCTCAGCCTCCAAGACTATACCATATTAGCCAATTCATCAATATCGGCTATCATTTGAGTCCCATGGACCTCAACAGAACTACCATCAGTCATACGGGAGCGAAAGATTTTCTTCACTAACTCGTACCTCGCCATCCGCTTATTAGTGCGGTGAAGATCTTGCAATCTTGCCATCATATTATAAGGATCCAAGTCCCTATTCTGGCGGCGAAAGTGTTGAGTCATTGAAGCAAGCATGATCGACTGAGCCGTGTCACAATCATCACTGTGAGTTTTCCATAACTCCAGCTCAAGTGGCTCAGTGGGCTTAGGCCCGAGAGTTTTTGTATCGTATACAGTATCCTCTCCGCCCCAAGGACTATCCTTAGGTTCATTTCCCAGTCGGCGAAGTTGGTGCCCTTGACACATTATCACCCATGATTATGTCACGGACATTTCCTTTGTTTGCCATCTTAACTACGATAATCTAATTATCTAGTTAACGATATGTGGGTACAGTCAAACTGTTACATAAAAAAATAACATTGTATTAGTCCAACTAATGTGTAAATATTGACGAAATAAGTTGTGTAAGCGCGTAAAGCTAAGTATCTGAACGATAATTGCAATTCAATACTAGCCTCCCACTAATTTCTGCAAGTCTCTAACCATCTGTTGAGTACTCGGGAAATCCAATTTCCTAGTGGGCTAGGATCCCGTTAAATAACACACAACCTTGACTTTGGCCAACAAATTGTATGATATTTAACTAGGTAGATCTCGAAGATCAATTGGATCCCATCCAATTCCTAGATCCGGTAGGTGGACATCTAAGTCCGAAACATATACATATGTCAATGCATCCAATACATTTTCCTAACCATTTCCTCTGAATCAACTAAGCCTTGGCTTTGGCACAACAAACCTAATGATTCCAGTTAAGCGGGACCCATTGACGAGAAAGTTTCGTAATCAATGTCGATGGACAAGAAGTGATCTTGACTTTGGCCAACAAATCACAACTTGGACAGGACACCGATGTGGAACAAAACTCTCATGATTCAAACACATCCTCAATTGAACAAAGGTCTTGACTTTGGCCAACAAACCAATGCCAATTTCGGATCTTGAGAAAGAATCATTCAACGGAAGGAAAATCGCTTAATATTGTTTGAGGGATTTTTCGCGTAATTGGCAACCAATTAATTTATCTTTGTTAGGTCTCATCATCATACACCCTTAAGCATGCTTCTAAAACATCATAAAGCGGTAAAGTAAAGTAATAGCGATATACGGATGGATATGAACAACAACTTGTTCCTAGAACAAATCACTCCCTTTCCTCTCCCCGCTAGCACTATTCTACTCTTACCCAATTACATAATACAATAAGAGAAACCTCATTTACATTGAGGGGAATTAGGTGAGAAGAGAATACAAAGAGACAATAAGAGAAAGGCTGGACACGCAGGTCCAATTTATAAATTCTAAATTTACAATAATTTCTAAAATTACCCTTCCCTTCTAATATCCATCCGATATACACTATTCATACATCACATCCACATTCATTCATTCAAGGCATGTTATACAACCAATCAAATCCAATTAATTAGTCTTTAATTAGGTGACAATACAATGTTCAAACAATTGTTTGCATTTGCGCGAGTCCAACTCAATTTGAGAATAAATACTTATAGTATGAATTCACGAATTATATCGAACTACTCGTTAAATCCAATTTAAGTCGTATTCAATACTAATCCTATTATTTAATTCTAAATTAAATATTTACACTTTTATTGTGCTTTTATAACTTAGATTCCAAATCTAATACAATCGGGTCTCAAAGCCCAACTAACATCTAATGTCCGTTCAATTAAAGTCCGATGGGCTTTCAATTGATTTCTTTAGGCTTGGGTTTTGGTCAATGTATGGGTCAAACCACAAATCAATCCCAATAAGGAATCACCCTCATATGCCATAAAATCAATATCAACCATAAGGCCCAATTAAACATAAAAGCCCATTTATTACATTTGGCTTAAATGGTGTGATTTAGGCCCATTTTGGATCCAATCCAAATGGTCCAAATCTACTTGGCCCAACCAAGCCCATTATGTCCAAATATAATAGTTTTAGGCCCAATTCAAAATTAAGCCCAACTAACCAAATTTTAAAATTCCAAATTTTATAACTTAATTAATTAAAGTGTATTATCATGATTAATCATTTAAATCAATATTCCCAAAATATCAAATTAATCCATTAATCATATTTTTATCTTAAATATATGTCCAACATTATTTAATCAAAAAATCAAGTCCCTAATCCTCCATCAAGCATTCGGCCAAGGTGATTAAAATGGTTCCGATTTCGTTTTCAATCCAATCGAGTTACAAATCATCATTCCATATTGTTTCAAGTCATCTAATGTCTTAAAATTAAAAAATCATCTAGTCCATATGCTTGCATGTATTCGGCCAAGCCTCATTTGGGTTGGAAAAATTAATCCAATTTATTTCCATGAAATTGATGATGTATAATCTAAATAACATACATCTAAGCATATTTAATCAAGCAAACTCATCAAATCATGCTTCATACAATTTTCCCAAATAACATCCTAATATATTTGCATGCTCTTTAAGCTCAATGATACCATTGTTGGAAAAATAACCAAGCCCCAAGATCAACAAGAACAAGCAAAATATATAAATACATGAATGAATAAATTGAAGTATGGCGGAATCATACTCACAATACTTGAAAATGGATGCTTAGATGATGCGAAAACTCCTCCCTTGTGCAGTGAAGCTCTCGGCCAAGAAGAAAAGAGGGACTCCAAGTCGAGTTTGATCCTTCCAAGCTCAAGGATTAGTTTCCCATATCACCTATGTATGATCCCTTGAAGGTGCTAGCCTTTGTTGTGATTTTGAATGCACAACTTCTTCAAATCTTGCCACAACTATTGAAGAAATGAGAGCCAAAAACTGCTTGCAAGTTTCGGCAATGTGAGAGAGAAAAGTTGAATGATTTTTGTTACAAAAAATCAATTTATATTTATGCCATAATATTTATTAAATAATAATAAACTTATGACACAAATCATGCAATGGCTTAGAGTGTCAAACACTCAATTTCCATGCAAAACCATTGAGTGCATTGTACACTATCTCCATGCAATGCATTAGAATTAAATAATGTATAATATGACATGTGTCATGTGGGCCCCACACGTTTCCAAATGAAAGTGGGCCCACGTGCACTCACGCGTTCGGGTTCGATATTTCCGAAATA
Source organism: Zanthoxylum bungeanum (assembly GCA_019454045.1). Lineage (NCBI taxonomy): Eukaryota > Viridiplantae > Streptophyta > Magnoliopsida > Sapindales > Rutaceae > Zanthoxylum > Zanthoxylum bungeanum. The sequence continues at coordinate 98,391 of SKCR01044246.1, read as the reverse complement.
CCGAACTTACGTCGCGACGTTAATTAAATCGAATTTAAATAAATAATTGCGCCTAGCGAAATTATTATTTACGTCGCTAACGAATTAATTCTAAATTAACTCGTTTGCCCGAATTAAAATCTAATTTTAATTTCGCGTCGAAATCGAATTTCGATTATTATATCGAATATAATAATTTTACGATTAATTCCAAATTAATCGTTCTCTCTCTATGTATAGTACTTTATCCAAGATAAAGTCTCTCCGTAATTAATCCAAGATTAATCGAGTTTGAATCATACGTCATTGGTGAATCTTCGGGAAGCGACCCAAGAGATCTCTGGATATGTTGGCAGTAAATACGGCCGTCAGATTATCTGAATACGTACGTACCAAGTACTACGTTTTTACCGATTTACAAGACAAGGTTAGCCTCTAGCAAAACGCCATGCCTACCCAATTCTCCAGAAATATTCTTATTGGAATATAAGATCTATAACAGGCGTAGTATACCGTAGTATAGTGTATATCGAACCAGTATCGGATGATCACATGTAAGGCCTGGGGCTGGAGATGTGTGTCTGCCCCGTACGATACACATATCGGACATCAAGCAACCAGTCTCTTTGAATCGGATAATCCTGACCTAGTCATATTATCCCGATGGTTGCAACCATTATAGAGTACTAGTTCTGTATCCCTCGCGATCATCATCTCCATATGTCTGAAGTGATACTTCCATCTTGACATCACACCCAATACACTACGATTCTCGATAAATCCAGAAGAGGTGTACACAGAACCCGTTAAAGCCCTGGACCACCAAAACTAAAGTTTACCGATTGTCGTAAGTACTAGCGATGCAAGTCTCAGGTTAAGATCATATGCACCTACCCTGAAGCGGACTCCCATAGACACGCAGACATACTACCAATGGGATTCCGCGGGGTCTATCCAGAGCGAAGCTGTTTTCCGTACCATCGGTAAAACACAACCTCCTACCGTACTTGCATAAGTATCCTACTACTTAAATATATGATGAGAACTATGCCGTTGTGCCCTCACAACATGCACAAGTACAGTACTAGTCTATTCCGCATTATCGATGTCCAATCTCGATAATACTACGACTAGGGATATTTAATGATTAAACCTTTATGGATTGATACCGTCTCATATCAACACAATCCGGAACTAATCATAGGGACTCTTACCATTTATATCAAAGTAAATAAATTACAAAACGGTAAAAGGCAATTTCATTACTACATAGTTAATTTTGTACAATAATACAATATCATTTACAAAATAGTGACGCTATAGGTCATAACTGTCTAACACGCGTTCGAACGGTAAATAGAAGGTTCACATTCTTGTGGCGTTCAAGAACGCATTTAAACGGAACCAGACCTGATGCATGATGAAACTAAGAAAATGCGTGCCCATTCGCGTAGCGTTTGAGAATGCGTTCGAACGGTAAACAGAAGGTTCACGTTCGTGTGGCATTCGAGAACGCATTCGAATGGAACCAGACCTGATGCATGCAACATATTCATAGATAAACAAATCCACAATGTGGGCCCTCACGTATCCGATTGAACTCATCTCGATCCAATCGAGTATACACCAAATGGCGCGGCAAAGCATCGTGGTAAGGTTTTAGCCTTTCATCACTATACTCCAATATCAAACGCTTCCTTTATCATCGCACCAAAGCACTGCATCATTGAAATTCAAAAACAAATAATATCAAACACTATGATATCAAACGTATAACTTGCATTGTATACACACTCACGATTACCGGCAAACAGCATACCGTGGCAAGGCTTGTAAAGCCTTTAAAACCCAATAGGGGATTTCATCGTACTTACTAAGCCCATGCGCTCGATTGAATCATGCATACAAAGAACTAAAAACAATAATATCAAACTTAGTATGCCTGATTGAAATATCTTGCATTCAATCGAAACACACATCAACCGGCGCGGCAAAGCATCGTGGTAAAGGATTTTAACCCCTCCAAATAGGGGACCTTTCATCGCACTTACTAAGCCCATGCGCTCGATTGAATCATGCATACAAAAGTACATGCAATTCAATTGACGAAAAAAATAAATAAATCAAAGCAATATAGAACAAAAGAAAGTGTCATTTTACTCAAGCGGTAGGTAGGTGTTGTATCCCGAGTACAGATCATACTACCGTCCATTCGGAATTGGCTATGAAATTATGTCTGGGTTTCCATCCGATATACCGCGAGAGTTGACAATTTTTATTTTATTCCAAGTCCACAACACACACAATATTCGTGATTCATGCATATTTATCTACTCAATGGCCTCAACATGCATTTTATCATAACAATCATGCGAACAATACTCAATGAATAATAAAAAAAAAACAGAAAACGAATGTGGAAAATACCCTCAGGTCTAACCTTTTTTGCCGACTTTCGGACTTGCGTTTCACGGAGATCGGAAGGGTAAAGCTCCTATACTTCTCCGGTTCACTGGTTTAGCGTCTTGGCTCACTGTTTTGCTGTTTTGCTTGCTGTTTGGCCTCCGTTTTGCTGTTGTTTCCTCTGTATTTTTTGCTCACTGTTCAGGTCACTGTTTTTGACGTTTCCACGGACTGTTTTGAGTGTTTTTTGTGGTGTTTTTAGTGCAGTTTTGTTGTGATGTGATATTCAATGATTATAAGTGCAGTTTTTATGTTACTGTTTTAAGGATTTTAGGGACTGTTTTAAGAGGTTTTTTTGTTGTATAGGCGAGTAAAACAGTGCAGTTTTTGTGTTCACTGCAGTTTGGTTTTTGGTTGTAATTTTCGGTGGTGGAGGGCTGCTGTATAGGCTGGTTTCGGTGGCTTTAGGAGGATATAAAGGCTTGTTATTTTCGGCTATGGAGGGGGTTGAGGGGAGTGATGTGTTCGGATATGGAGTGGAGGAGATGAAAAAAATATATTTTGTTGTTACTTATTCTTGTAATTGGCGTGAATGAAGAGCTTAGAGAGGGGGTTGGAAAATCTTTATTTCTTTGTTTCTTGTGTGCATGGGCGTGAACCAGGAGAGGGAATGCGAAAAGTGTGGTTTATATAGAGAAGGGCTAGGGCTTCACCTTGTCTCACAAGGAAGGGGTTTGATTTAGTGTTGAGCAAGGAAAGTCAAAGATTGGGGGGGACAAATTTGGTTTAGATTAGGAATACACAAAATATTTAATTTTTTATGATTGATTTTAATTAAGCATGATATTTGTTAAGTTTGGTATATATAATATTTTTAAATTGGTTATGATTGATTTTAATTAGGCATAACATCTTTTTAATTTAGTATGTGATTTTGTTTAGTTAGGAAGTTAATATATTTGATTTATCTAAATTAGGCATGATTTTATTTTATGTTTTATTTAATTTGGTAAATGATTTAATTATTTTATTTAATTCAAATACATTATCTAATTAATATTTAATTTAATATTTTATTTAATTTGGGTGTAATTAGGGTGATTGGGCGTGTGGGCCTTGGTGTGGGCGTGTGGGCCTTTGGTGTGTGGGCTAGGTGTGTGGGCTTGCGGGGGTTTTAGATCAAGGCCAAGGGGCTTGCGGGGATTTTAGGCCGAGGTTAGGTGTGGTGATGTGTGTTTTGGGCCAGGAATAATTTTAAAACGGAAAACCAACAAGTTACCTGAAGCTAAACCAGTGAACTTAATCCGAATATGAGTCAATTCTTGACTCCTCCCTTCCGACGTCCGTTTCCTGCGGCTCTCGCGACTTAAAAGGTAGTGCCTCCAACTGAGACTCATCATCGGGTTTCACATGCAAAAATGCAATGCCTACACTAGCTGTTCGATGTCAGCAATCATCTGCGACACCTAGTGCTCGACAGACGTACCTTCTGAAATACGCGAGCGAAAGAGCTTCTTTTGCAATTCGTACTTCTAAGATCTAATGTTAGATCTATGAAGATCATTTAATTTCAACATCATGGTATAAGGATCTAATCCTTAGGTTTTGATGACAAAATTAAAGTGTCATTGCAGCAAGCATAAAGGATTGAGCACTAAAGTTATCATCACCATGAGTCTTCCAAAGCTCATGCTCTACTATTTGCTCAACTTCAGGCTCAGACCCGAGAGGTTTCTCTATCAAATAGAATAACTTCTCAGTTCCCAGGACTATCCTGAGGTTCTATTCCCAATCTGAAAATTAAAGTCGTTTAAAGACATTTTCACCCAGGATTATGTTCTAAACGCTAATCTTTCAGTTATCTTGATTCTAATAGTCCAACTATCCAATCAACGATTTTGGGTACAATCGAATATAATGATTTCTATAGTCTAACTATATAATCAACTATTATTGATTGGTTACATTCAAATGTATTGATTGCTATAATCCAATTATATAACCCACTACAAATGAAGTAGTTTGAATACAGTCCAAATGTTCAATTGAAATAACAATTGAATATTAGTCCAACTAATATATTTATATTTAAATAATTAATGACGAAAAATGAAATGAGCGTGTATTGGCAAGTATCTAAACGAAATTACAAATTTAATACTTGCCTCCCACTATTTTTCGGCGAGCCTCTAACCCTCTGTGGAGTACTCGGGAAACCTGGTTTCCTAGTGGGCTAGGATCCCATTAAATAACCCACAACCTTGACTTTGGCCAACAAATTGTATGAAACATAACTAGGTAGATCTCTAAGATCAATTAGATCTCATTCAATTCCTAGATCCGGTAGGTGGACCTCCAAGTCCGAAAATATATCCAATATATGCCAATATATCCAATATATTCCCTAATATTTTCCTCTGAATCAACTAAGCCTTGGCTTTGGCTCAACAAGCTTAATGAAACCAGTTAAGCGTGACCCATTAACAGTGGGAAAGCTTCGTAATCGAGGTCGATAAACAAGAAGTGACCTTGACTTTGGCCAATAAATCACAACTTGCCCAAGACGTACGATATGGAAAAAAGCTTCCGTGATTCAAACACATCCGCGATGGACAAAGGTCTTGACTTTGGCCAACAAACCAATGCCAATCTTGGATCTTGAGAGAGAATCACTCAATGGAAGGAAAAACGCTTAATATAAAATGAGGGTTTTTGTCGCGATTTGGCAACCAATTTATTATCTTTAATTATGTCTCATCATACACCCTTAAGCATGCATTCTAAAAGCATAATAAGACGCGAAATAAAATTAATAATGATATGCGGATGGATATACAACAAATTTGTTCCTAGAACAAATCTCTCACTTTCCTCTCTCCCGCTAGCACTATTCATACTTCTACCCAATTACATAATACTTCTAAAGAAACCTCATTTACATTGAGGGGGAATTGGTGAGAAGAGAAATACAAAGAGAATAAAGATAATAGGCTGGACACGTAGGTCCAATTTAATAAATTCTAAATTTATTACAATAATTTCCAAAATTGCCCTCACCCTTCTAATATCCATCCGATATACATTATTCATTCATACATCCAAGTATTCACACAAAGCATGTTATTCAATCAATCTAATCCAATTAATTAATCTTTAATTAATGACCATCCAATGTTCAAACAATGATTTGATTTGCGCGAGTCAAACTCGTTTAAGAATAAATACTCAAAGTAAGTATTCTTGAATCATATCGAACTACAATTTTAAATCCAATTTAAATTGTATCCAATACTAATTCATATTTAATTCCAAATTAAATAATTACACTTATTTATGTGCCTTAAAGACTTGGATTCCAAATCCAATCTTAATGGGTCTCAAAGGCCCAATTAGTATCTAATACTTTTCAATTAAAGTCCAATGAGCTTTCAATTAATTCTTTAGGCGTGGGCTTTGGCCATTATGGATCAAACCCAAGATGCCAAGGCCCAATAAGGAATCACCATATGCCAAAAATCAATTTAGGCCCAATTAAAATATTAAAGGCCCAATTATCATATTTGGACTTTATGGAAATGGTTTTAGGCCCAATTGGATCCAACCAATTATCCTAAACCAAACTTCGCCCAACCAAGCCCATTAAGCCCAAATACAATAAATTAAATTAACTCATTATTCCAAATTACAAATTAATTCAATTCAAATGTAATTACCATAATTATTTAATTAATCTAATTCTTCCAAAACACTAATTAATCCAATTAATCATGCTCAACATTTCCAATTCATGTCCAACACAAATTGAAGCAAAATCAATCTTATAACATGCATCATTCACGGCAAAGGCATAAAATTAACATCCAATTTTTTTTTTATTTCAATCCAATTAAATCAATATTCAATTCATGCCATTTAACATATCTAATTGTCAAATTTCAAAAATCACCATGAATTTATTCTAGGGTGCATTCGGCCAAGGCTATGGAATTAGAGAAAAAATTATCCAATTCATTTTCTCAATTCCTAAGATGTACAAATCCAATTAAACATCATCCAAACTCAACCAAACCATCAATTTTGCATTTTCATGCTCCAAGCAAAAATACCCAAATTTAAAGTCATGAACCCCTAGAATCCCAAATCAAACTTAGGATTCTCTGATACCATTGTAAGTGTTCCTAGAACATTCCAAGATCGTCTAAGAGTGATTTGTGTGTGAATTAACAAGAGAGTTGCAGAATACTCACATTGATTGGTTGAGGAGATTTCGAAAATTTCCAAGGATGTAATGCGTTTCGGTGGAAGCTCCAAGCTTTCATGAGTGTTTCCAACACTTGGGTGAGTTTCCCTATCACCTTGATCTACTCCTTGATGTGCTAGCAAGAATAAATTTTGAAAGAAAACTTTGTCCTCCAAGAACTTGGTTCACGGCATTTTAGTGAGAGAGAAGAAGAATAGTGCAATTTTGATTTCTAAAATCATATCTACAAGTTGACCTCAAATTTGGTATATGTCTTTTAAAATTAAATATAAAGTGTGTTGGAATTTTACTTGAGTGTAGAGAAAGCAATCCAAGATTTAATTCTCAACCACTTACCAAATTCCATCAAGTGTCAAACACTTTGATGTAAGTTGGTGGGTCCCACTTGAAATTCCAAATTTAAGTCGGACAATCCAACACGAAACTTCGCTCGGGCCCGAGTTCGCTTAATTCCAAATTAAGTGAATTATCGTTGTGACTTAATTAAATCAAATTTAATTAAATAATAATGCCTCGCAATATTATTATGTAAGTCGCTTACGAATTAATTCTAAATTAATTCGTTCGCTTGAATTAAAATCCAATTTTAATTCCTCATTGAAATCTAATTTCAATTAATATATCCAATATATTATTTTAGCCCAACTTAAATAAATTAAATATTAAAATCTAATTTAACTATTAAATTTACTTTACCGATTAATTATAAATTAATCGCGTTCTCTCTCTTCTCGATGAATTTAATCCCAGATAAATTCTCAACGCAATTAATCCCAGATTAATTCTTTCTTTGATAATTAATTCCCAGATTAATTATTGCCGTAATTAATCCCAGATTAATTTTCTCTTTCATAATTAATCCCAGATTAATTTTCTGTTCGAGTCAAATCTCAACGGTGAATCTTCGGGAAGCAACCCAAGAGATCCATGGATATTTTGGTAGTAAATACGGTCATCGGACTATCCGAATACTGCGTACCTAGTACCACGTTCTCACCATTTTACAAGACATGGTTGGCTTCTAACAAAGCACCGTGCCTACCCAATTCTCCAGAAATATTCTTTAAAGGAATATATAATCTTTGTTAGGCGTAGTATACGTAGTATTGCGTATTACGATCCAGTATCAAATATCACATGCTAGGCCTAGGACTGGAATTGTGTCTGCCTCATACAAAGCATATATCGGATCTCTGGTAACTAGTCTCTATAATCGGATAATCATGACCTAGTCATATTATCCCGATGACTGCAGTACTTAAGAGTACTAGTTTCGTATCTTACGTGATCATCATCTCCATATGACAGAAGTGATACTTCCATCTTGACATCACACCCAATACACTATGATTCTCTGTATACCCAGAAGAGGCGTACATAGAACATGTTAAAGCCTCGGACAAACAAAACCAAAGTATATTAATTGTCGCAAGTATTAGCGATGCAAGTCTCAGGTTAAGACCAAATACACCTACCCTGATTCGGATTCCCATAGACACATAGTCATACTACCAGAGCGAAGCTGTTTCCATACCATCGGTAAACAGAACCTCCTATTACACTTGCATGAGTATCCAATACCCAAATATATAAGAACTATGTCGTTACATTTCCATAACACGCACAATTGTAATACTAGCTTATTCAGCATTATCGATGTCTAGTCTCGATAATACTATGACTAGGGATATTTAATGATTAAACCTTACGTGGATTAATAATGTCTCATATCTTATTAATCTGGTACTAATCATATGGACTTTCATCATTTATATATCTCGGTAATCCAATTATAAATGATAAAAGAGAAATTTCCTTTTTCACATAGTTAATTTGTACAACAACACCATGTTCTGTAAAAATAGTGATGTTATGGGTCATAATTTTCCAACAGGTATGTGTGTTGAAAAAAATGAAAAAAGGAAAAAGAAGAAAAAATCATACCGTAGTGAGTAAAGAAAGGCAATTACGTAGTACTTTTGAGACATCTAGGTTGGTTTGACCCATCGGATCTCAATTTTTGAGACGAAATTATTGAGTTGGCTTACATATGAGTCGAGTTGTGACTGAACCTTTATACTCACACACTATGAGTCTAGCTTGGATAATTTATTCAAGAACTTGGATTTTAGTTGTATTTTGTACTTTGAAAGTTCTCTGATTTCATTGGTAGGCATTCTTTGAGGACAATAGTATGCGTAACTATCGAGACTATTTTATTTGCTTTTATTTTATTTGCATGAATGCATGTGTGTGAATGACGTTTGTGGGTGTCATCGCTGTAAGCCCTCACGAGACTATAACTCGTCCACTAGGGCCGCCTAAGGGTTTAAAGGCTTGTTGCTTACGCTAAATGCAATCGTGATCCTACGAAAGTGGCCTAGTTAATTTTGTTATTTTAGTTTGTTTATTCTTTTTTAGTTTTTATTTAGTCTTTTGCTCGGGACTAGCAAAATCTTAAGTTTGGGATGTTTGATAAGTGCGGTTTATACCCTCTTATTCATGCATTCTTAGCTTATTATTTTATTAGATTTCATGTCATTTAATATATTTTGCAGTTTCTTTTGTGTTTTATTGATAGGAAGCATTAGGACATAGATCTTGGAGTAATTGTACGTGTTTTGGGATCCTACATACGCATCTGAAGCACGTGGGAAGAGCGAAAAACACAGAAAACAGCACACTAGAAAAATTGACTAGCGTCACGGTGCCACTTCTGGCGTCGCAACGCCTCTTCAGCATGCTTCCATAGTGATTTCCTGAGAGTTAGGCACCGCGACACCAATTCTGGTGTCGCGACGCTGCGGCAGACTCCCAGAATCTTCAGAAATTGATATTCTACATGCACATGGATTCCAAGACTTCCCTATAAATATAGAAGCTCATCCAAAACCCTAAAGAATGAGAGAAATACATAAGGGAGTCCAAGATACAACTAAAGAGTTCAAAAAACATATTTTAGAGAGACCCAAATAGGAAGATTGAAGAGCGACAAGAGGAGATGAAGGCGGTGATGTCCGAAGACGAAAGGATTTGATCTGGGTTTAATCTTCTAGTTTCTTTCTTTAAACTCTAAGGATGTCCATTAAATTCATGACCATGCTTTCATTGCTATTATCTTTACTCATGAACTAACTCAATTATTCTAGAGGATGATGTAGCTGATGCTTGAACCTATGTATTGATTGTCAATTTAATTATTATGAAGTTTTATTTCAGTTTATTTATATTCTCTTGTGTTTAATGCTTCTAGTTTATTGGCCACAAATTAATATGAGGAATGATTAGAATCTATCACTTGGGAGAGGGGATTTTGAATAGGATTTAGAGAATATAACCTAGGAACTTTATAGAGTTCGGGAGAATCAATAATCCATTTGAAGTCGTTAACAAAGAATCACATAGCGTAATGAATTGTTAATTACTAGATTTTTATAGGGATATCGAAGTCGGTAATTGATAATATTTTCACTCCGTACTCGGGAGAGGGAGTGAGAATAATTTGGGGTTCTTGGCTTGTAAACAATGCAACTGAATAAGAATTGATTGGCATAACAAATACATAGGGGATAGCTAGATGAAATCAAACTCTAGAATCTCTCATATCTTGGTCAATCTTTATCAAATATTTTGTTTCTTAATTATTTAGTTTTTAATCTAAATTTAGTTTCTTTCTAAATAAAGTTAGGTTTACTAATTATAATACTTAGTGTGAGTTTAATACAATCCCTATGGGTTCGATACTCTTTCACTTATCTTTACTAAAACTTGACATTGTACACTTGCGGTACGATATAAAATATCAAAACATGTATTTGTGTATAGAATTCGGTTCCTCTTGTTTATGTAATGGATCATGCAAATACACGCTGTCATTTATATGTAGATAAAGTATTGGTTTGTATGCTTTGATTCGGGCATGGAGCATTGAGTATTGATAGTGTGATTTGTTTTTTTTTTTAGTTGGACCGGAGGTCCTTTCTGCTTATTTAATGTTTTGACAGGTCATTTTGGTGTTGGACTGTGATCCAAGTTGTTCACTTTTAGGGTGTGTTACGTTCATTTTTCATTAATTTTGAGGCTCGGGGAAATGAATTATTCATATCTCCTGTCGGTAACGCCCTGCCTCTGGCGAGATGTTACAGCGTGATTTCCATTCTGTTAGTTACACTGTTACAAAACTCTTTTCAGGCCCACCCAACACATTTTACGAGATACTTGAGTCCCTCTGACCAGTGACCGCCAAATAACCACTCAAAAATAAGTTTGCACTCCACGAAAATGGAAATTAACGAATTCAAATGATTAAGGCCTAAGGACAAGCATTAGGAAGGCTCATTCCTATGGGGAATCAACTATGGGCTTACTTGTGGGCTTGATCCAATGTTTAGGATTAAGCTCTCATCGACGAAGGCTTGTTCACAATTAGGTCTCCCGACCCAAATGAACGCACTTTTTTAATACCAATAGGTACGTGCCAACAATTAATGGTTATTATCATATATCAATCCAACGACTTGAGTGAAAGAGATTTCATGACATGCAATGTCATCGGAGTTTAAAGGGTATGCAAAAGAAATGAAGACATGGTTAACCTCAATCTCGTCATAAATACTACATTGTATTTTTTGGGGTCGATTCTCTATCCCAAGTGGAGTAGCCATCTGTAGGAGGAAAGATGGATTTACTACTATGCCTATGACACCGGCGACCACGACACTGTTGGGGTCGTAGTCCATATAGAGTACAAATAGCCCATGGGGGACTATCCGGACAATGAAGAAGTCACCACCCAGTAGAGTACACTGGGAATGATTTAAGGTCGCACTACACTTATCGTAAGGTCCAACCTAAAACCCGTTTGGGTTTGGAATTGTCCCTTACTGATGCCAGTATAATATCCAGGTTCAAAAGAGGCAAAGTCATGTCTATTATTTCTAATCACGCAATGACAATTTAAAAACACAATAGCACAAACATTAAATAAAAATAGTAAAATGAATAAACGTAAAATACCTAGAAGTTGTCGATATAGTAATAAAATAATGATTAAATGAAACAAAGCATATATCTCACTGGCATGGTGATGAACACTAAAAAAATGTATATTTATTAAAATGAAAATTAATCATTTTACACTTGTAGTTTCATTAATCTCTTTAATTTAGCACATTTGTGAAATAATAATTAAATTTATGTTTTATATATTTTTATTGTGATTTTATTTTTTATGAAGGTGAAATAATAGTTTGCATGCATAACTAGAAAAATGGACGTAACATTTGGATTTTAGAGGCCAAAAACTTGAAAGGGCGTTCTAACAGTGTACAATTTCGGAAATTTCAACTTTTCATAATTTTTGTATTTTGGCCATAACTTCTTACCCCGATATCGAATTGAGACGATGCTAGTTTTAGATGAAAGAAGACTCAAATATCTACAACTTTTCTCTTTATAATATTTTCTAGTTCTGAGGTTTTCAAGGTCGAAATTGGTGAAGAAGCCAATATGTATTGCATGTTATTTTAATTATTAGAAACAAATAAAAAATAAAAAAAATAAAAGTTGAAATGTCACAAAAATATTTACAAAATGATCAACAAAAATTAAAAAAAAAAATCAAAAAAGGAAAAATAAAAAAAAATAAATTAGCAAAAGTTTATTGTTTGTATTTGATTTGGAAAGTGGTATTTCATAATTGAGGGATGACCACTTCTATTATAAAGAGAAGTGCTCACCTATTATTTTTTTCATGCTTTTTTCATTTTCTCTCTTGAAGAATTTGGAAGAAGTGTATTGTGTGTTTTATTTTTCTTGTAATCTCTTTTTCTTTCATTAATAAAATTATGAGTATTTTTATTCAAAGCATGAGTAGCTAATTACATTCTGCTGGGGTAAATGGTGAAATAATTAATATGAGAATATAAATTAATCTTACTTATATTATAATATATGAATTATAATCTGAAAACTAATATTTAATATACTCTTATATTTATGGGTATCTTGATTCGCTGTAAACAATCACACCTTGGTTGACACAATTAATACTTTACCCTATATTATAGAGAGAGTAATTTAAATATGGACTAATTATTGACAAATTTTGTTACCGTCTTTATGTCTGGTTTTATTTATTTGACATTATTGAGTACATAACTGGACTTATTATAGACAAATATTATCACCACCTATATGGTTGGCTTTATATGTTTTGACAAAATTAATTACTAAAGTAAATTAACTTGGTAATAATGACAATTTATATATTATAAAAAAAAAATAAGATTTCTCTATATTTAAATATCAATAGTGGATCCCCTAACCTCAACATTCTATTTTATTATGGCAGTCCAATTTAAAATTATCCACCACTTCAAACAATTCAATATTTTTATTTTCACTAAATGTATTCCCTAAGGATCGACCCCGGACTTACCAAGTTATTTTATTACTTCGATACTCTTATACTTGAGAGTAAAGAACCACTTTGTGAGTGTGTCAAGTTTATGGACCGTTGCCATGGAATATAATTTAGTAGATAGAATAATAATTTAACATTTTTTTCTTTTTTTCTTTTCTTTTTATTTTTTTATTTTCTGCATCTCACTTTTTTTCTTTTCTTCTTTGAATTTGTGTAGATCCAGGATATCCTGATTGATCCTAAATGAATTCTGAACCCAAACCTCACGTATAGACAAACCCTGCACTTGATTCTTCTGGGTTACATGAGATAGAAAACTCAATTTAAATGGAGCTTGCACATTGCCAAAGAATTTCTTGAACGATCCCCATCTAGAGGTTCTTCCATGATTTTTTGTGAGAGCCTAATTCGAGAAATTGAGATAGCTAAACGAGAAATTCAATTGAGATCTTAATTGATAAGAATCAGGAGTTATTTTTAGGATCTAATCACTATATTTGTATTTTTTTCTTTTGTCATTTATTTTAAATTTCTTTTTTTCACTTGTTTATTATTTTTTTCTTTTTGTAAGTATTGCATTTGCATATTTAAATTTTAGCATATAGTCTGTATTTAGGTTGTATGAGACATTGGTCTCGATCATCTAGTGGTAGATTAAATAAACAGTCTCCATCACCTTTATCGTCATTCAAAATGACCAAGACCCGAAATAAAAACCCACATTATCGAGATGAAAATCCATTTGATCAGTAGAACGTGAGTCTCAGCATGACGATCTCACTCAGAGAATTCATGAATCCCACTAGGACATGATCACCATCTTGCATTGTTTTCCCCCAGATGCATCACGTTTAAATTTTAAATCAGGTGTCATCCAACTCTTGCCCACATTCCACGGTCTAGAATCAGAAAATTCTTATCAGCAATTAAGGGAATTCGAAAAGGTATATAATACTTGCACATACCAAAATTATAGCATTAATATAATTCGACTCAAGTTTTTTCCCTTTTATTTAAAGGATAAATCTAAAATTTGGCTGCAGAACCTTTGGTCAAGATCCATCATAACATGTGATGATTTGTAAGAGTAATTTCTAAAAAAAATATTTCCCCCTCACATGACAAACTCCTTCAAGAGGAAAATCACAATTTTCACATAAGAGTCGGTGGAACATTTTACCAATGTTGGCAGAGATTTAAAGAAATTTTAAATGTTTGTCCACATCACGGGTTTGAGACATGGAGGTTGGTTTCATATTTCTACGAGGGTTTAACACCGCTGAGTAGACAAGTAGTGAAAATGATGTGTAATGGTGAATTTAGGGACAAAAGTCTCGAAGATGCATTAGATTACCTAGAACACATAGCAGAGAATACACAACACTAGGATACAGTTGGCACTTATGAGTCATCTATAAAACCGCAGTCATCTAGTAGAGGCATGTTTAAACTTATGGAAGACCATAACCTTCCTATTAAATATTCATCTTTAGCTAAAAAATTTGAGGCGTTAGAAATGAGGAAGAATGATCATGTCAAGTCAATTTAAGAAGTCACTTGTCGTATCTATAATTCAAATGAACATGTCACACAAGTTTGTCCAACATTGTCAGCCTTGTAAGAATGTCTCCATGACTAATTCAGTTCCATAAACACCATCAAGAGACCAAATCCAAACCAATACTCCCAAACCTACAATTCTGGTTTGAGAAACTATCCAAACTTCAATTAAAGGAATGATAACCAAGCACAACCATCGCAACAACCTCCTCAGGTACACTATAATTTCTAAAATTCTCATAATTATGCACTATATATCCTACTGCCTAGGAAAACCCTTGAGGATACCTTGCATACCTTCATTGCGAAAAATAAGCCGTCAATAACCAAAATATTTAAACATTGATTGATCTGAAAGATACTTTTTCCAAAATCACATATGCATTGACCATTCATGAGAAATGAAAGTTTCATGCACAGTTATCCAAATCCCAGGAGTCATCAAAACCCTCACGAGGATAGTTCTGGTAGTCAACATATAGACCAGGTTAAATCTATTATTACTTTTTGTAGTGATAAAATCATCCACGGACCCATTCTTGAACCTCGTGAAGTTGAAAATGAGTCCGCTTTAGAGGATAAGAAATGGGTTGATGAACCATTACCTATCGTTAATGATAACGATTTTTCACACGCACCTCTATTTCCTCAATCATTGGAAACAAAGAAATTGAACCATTCCCTAAAAATATATGAAATATTTAAACAAGTGAAGGATAATATTCATTTATTAGATGCCATCAAATATATATCATCTTATACCAAATTTCTGAAAGACTTGTGCACCATTAAAAGAAAACATCAGGTAAGAAAGAAAGCTTTTCTAGTTGAACAGGTAAAATCCATTCTTTGAACCGATAATGCATTAAAATACAAAGACTTTAGTTGTCCAACTATTTCATATATTATTGGAAATCATAAAATTGAACATGCATTACTTGATCTTGGAGCTAGTGTCAATTTGCTTCCATTTTCGATTTACCAACAACTTAATATTCATATATCCTGTGGATTTTATTGTCTTGGAAACACAACATGTAGCAGACAGTTATAAGCCAATTCTTATAATACTTGGTCGTCTATTTTTAGCAACAGCTAATGCTTTGATTAATTACATAAATGGAATCATGAATTTATCTTTTGGCAATATGACATTGGAACTTAATATTTTTAACATGTGTGAACAACCATACGATGAGGAGAGTGAAAATAATAGCATAGAACTAATTGAACCAATTTTGGAGGAACATATTCAGGGGAGTGAATCTGACCATATGGAAATATGTACAATTAATTTTTTTGAATCAAGTATGCAATTAGACTCAGATATTTTTAATGATTTTTCTTTACTTGATTCTATACAGGTACTGGAAGACAATGGAGAGGAACAAAACTTTGAGGAACTAGGAACACTTGAAGAAGAAAAACATGAGGAAACACCCAAATTGGAATTAAAAACTTTGTCTGAAGGATTGAAATATACATTTCTTGGAAATAAACAAACTTACCATGGGGTAATTTATTTCTCCCTTACAATCGATCAAGAAGTTAAGTTGTTAAATGTATTGAGAGAACATAAACTGGGAATTTGATGGGCTTTAAAAGATACAAAAGACATTAATCCTTTAAAATACACACGCATAATACATTTAAAAGATAATGTCAGGACAAGTCAACCACCCAAAAAAAAAGATTAAACCCTTATAAGAAAGAAGTGGTTAAAACATGAGTTTTTATATTTCTTGATTCATTCATCTCTTATATGCCTAGTTTGGAGAAAAATACATATGCTAAGAAATGAAGAGCTAAACAATTAGGTGTTTGTGATAAATGCGTATGTTGGATGTGCAACACTCATTTTCATTATTTAGAATTGATTTCTAATAATCGTGAAGAAAAAATTCAATTCATTAGAGATGGCTTTAGTAAGGAGTCATTAGATAATATATCATTGACTCTTGAGACGCAGATTTGCAGTTTACTTACATAATTTCAAAAAGAAAGACAACAATATAGTCTCATCAATCTGACTTTAAAAGATCATGTTTCCTAATTTATAAGAAAATTGGATGGGAAGCATATCCCCAACCCATAGAGGGTGTTCAAGCCGTTATCGGACATAAAACAGAGGAATATGTGAGCCACAATCACAACTACCAGTACATATTATTTCAATTTATTGCTTTGATTTCTTTTACTTTAAATTACTGCTTTGATTTACTTTAATTTATTATTTTGATTTCTTTTTCTTTAATTTTTCCGACAGTATCTAATCTTTTTAACTTTCACGATTTATTTTACTTTTAATCTGACAATTTTCATTTTACAGATATTAGTGCCTTTATTACTCACTCTTTTTCAAGATCTATAAATACAGCTCGTTATTTCTCTCTTCGACACATCCAAATAAGAGAGTGTGCAAAAATTGAGAAAACTTCAAGACGACGAGTCACTAATATCTTTGTATTTTATGGATCTAGCTCTGGAACTAAACTATAATTTGTTGAGGCTGTAAAAGTATTGGGTAAAGTTATGATGGAAAGAAACATCCACTTCGTATATGGCAGTGACAATCTTGGATTGATGAGATGTGTTTCAAAGGCCGTGCAAGAATGAGTCAGTCAAGTTTTAGGAATCATCCCAAAAACTTTGGCATATGGAAATCTCATCGGAAAATCAAATGGAAAATAATACATTGTCTTGGGTATGTTTGAAAGACTCACTGAATTGATTAATCATGTTGATGCTTTTATTGCTTTACTAGGTGGGCTAGTCACATTGGAATACATATTCACAGTTGCGTCATGGGCAAATTTGAACATTCACCAAAACCCATTGGACTACTTAATGTATATCATTTTTTCGATTTTCTTTTAATATTTCCTTAGGATGCTAAAAGACTTGGGTTAATTTCGAAACCAGCAAAAGATATTATTTTTACTGCAGGAAAAACTGGTGAATTAATTGACCAACTGTTAGCCTATGAACCAAGAATAGACCTAATTCTTTCCAAGTAGGACTGGTCAGATGATCGTGGCAAGAAGCGTAGAGTGGACTTGAATCTTAATATGTAACCTTTTTTTGTTAAATAGTAGTGTTTGTTGATTTAATTATTTTTTCCACATTCACCATGTGATGTCCTATAAACTCTACTTCTTCTTATTCAGAAATTGGGGATAATGTCTCAATTTGGTTGGGGAGAGGGGATAGTTGACTAGATAATTTTCGTTTTTATTAAAAAAAAATATTTTCATTTTTGTGTTGTTTTATAAAAAAAAAATATATTATTTTTCTGTTTTTGTTGTTCTATTGTTGTTTTGTGTGTAAAGAAAAATTATTTTTGTGTTGATTTTCTTTTGTTTAAAAAAAACTACACACAACCCAACAATAAATTTTTGACTAACCAAATGGAATTATTGTTCGAAGATGGTAGTGTAAGGAGTTTTCGCTCCTGAGATGCATCTCAATGTGTTCCTTAACAAGTTATTTATGTTTCTTTCTTTTTGAATCATTCAAATTTGTGAATGCTCCATAATATTGATTAAGTTTGATTTACATATGCTCATTTGAAAGATATTATCAACATACACGGTAACATATGATCGTGGGTTGTAAGTGAAAAGTTTATAATATTCAGTTCTCTATTTTGTTGGAGGTAATACTTAAAGGCAATGGAATTCCTGTTTTTATTCTAAAAAAATAACAAGCTTTTACTTAGTAACCGAACATCATGCCTCAACAAGCAGTGATTGTTCGTGTAAAATGGTAGGGCTTGAGTTAGTTTTAAAAAATGATGATAATAATAATAATAATCAAGCTTTTACTTAGTAACCGGGCATCTTACCTCAGCAAGTAGTAATTGTTCACGTGAATAGGTAGAGCTTAAGTTTGTAAAAAAAAGTATGAATAAGTTCGATTTCGTAGGCTCTCTAACTCGAGCAATTAAATACGTATGGGTGTTTTAACACTTAGTGCCTTAAGACCAATTGGTCTGGGAGTCACTGGCCCAAAGCTCGTTACATGGGTTAAAGAAAAAGCTTAAGGGAATCAGCACACATGCAAAATTAGGCCAAGGTAAGATTATTTTCAAAATTTTTGTAACAACATATTTACATTCCATAAAGACAAAAATATGTTACAAAAATAAAAAGTTAACACCCTATTAAAAGGTGTAACTTCCAAAATGAATCCAAGAGTTTCCAAAACCCAAAATTTAGAAATTTCAAATTTGACCTTATTAAATTATATCACATATAATTTAATTTCATGTATTTAATAATTATCATATAATTATTAAAACCATATATTAAATTTTAATATATAGTTTCAACTGTGAAAAAATAATATTATTAATCATATTAATAATATTTTCATATGTGAGTATATAATTGGACTATCCAATTATATTTAATCTGCTACAGTATATTGAGCTAGCACGGGACCAAATAGACCTACGGTTCTGAGCTCCAATAATCTCGAAATATTAATTAAGCTCTTAATTAAATATTCTGAATTATTAACTCCGGTTTATTCCACTAAAAACTCGAAGATGCACTCTCGTTGCCGCAGATAGATGTATTAAGCCGAACCACATCGATGTATATCGATATAGTCATTACATACGGATTAACATTCACGAGTATCTCGTAATTAGAGCCGGGTCGTAATATCCGTTATATCCCTCTAATTATTTTTCCCTTAAGTACCATTGATTCTCTAATGAATGATTTATTCATAATCATTATGAATGTTAATCTTTCTATTTGTAATATAAAGACTTGAGCGCTCTAACCGTTCAAGTACCGAATCAACCCTTAAAGAAGATATTCATATACTTCTCGCAAGAATGAGTGAACTTCATATCTATGTAAAACGTCCCCAGCTACACACGAAACTATATCCCCAAAGTACATAGTTATTAGTCGGGATTGCCACACCAACCTCACCTTTTGTAAATCAAATGATATAGTCTGCCATGCAGGAGTTCGTAGTACACTCAGTATTAAGATCAATCCATATATAACCATCTAGTAGATTGAAATGAATTTCTTTATTTAACGGATATTATAAGAAACTCATTTCTATCTAGGTCCAGTCCTATATGATCACATCAAACAAGGTACCTCCATTCTCATATCTCCACATGGACAATCCCGGATCAAGGTCGCCATACAGTTATAGAATGGACCACTGCTATAGATAAACCACAAACAAAGTACCCGTTTTGTTTGCTCTCTATAGACTATTTTAGATTACTAACTTTAGACTTAAATCCTCTTGTGTACGACACTCATAAATTAAATCTGAAGGTACATGAGTAATCTAGGGTAAACATGATAATATACAATATGCGATATTAAACAAACACTTTGATAAATGAACAATGCCTCATTTTATTTCATAAAACATAATATTGTTTACATTACATGATGCTCTAGGGCATATATCCCAACAATCTCCAACTTGTACTAGAGCAGATGGGACATGTCACGTAATCCTAGACCATCTAGGTGTCCTTCAATTACTTTAGCCGACAAGGTTTTTGTAAACGGATCAGCCAGGTTCTTTGCGGATGCAATCTTTGTAACAAAAACGTCTTCTCTTTGTACTATCTCCCTGATGAGATGATACTTCCTCTCTATATGTTTTCCGCTTTTGTGACTTTTTGGTTCCTTTGAATTTGCCATTGCACCACTATTATCGTAATAAAGTGTGAGTGGTTTATCCATGTCTGGAATGATTTTCAGATCTCCCAAGAACTTACGGAGCCAGACTACTTCCTTAGCTGCTTCGCAAGCTGCTACATACTCAGCCTCTATGGTAGAGTCAGCAATACAAGACTGTTTTATACTCCGCCATACTATATCCCCGCCACCTAGGGTAAACATTGATCCAGCTTTTGATTTCCTAGAATCAACATCCATCTGAAAATCAGAGTCTATATATCCTCTTAGGATCATATCCTCACCAGAATACACAAGCATATAATCTCTCGTTCTCTTAAGATACTTGAGAATGTGTTTCACAGCCACCCAATGATCCAATCATGGGTTAGACTAAAACCTGCTGACTACTCCTACTGTAAAGAAAATGTCTGGTCTCATGCATAACATAGCATACATAAGATTACCAACTGCTGAGGCATATGGGATATGTCTCATTTCCTCAACTCCTTGAGGTGTCTTAGGAGACTGTTCATTTGACAAATGAATTCCATGTCGATAAGGTAAATTACCTTTCTTGGAATTCTGCATTCCAAATCACACAAGGATCTTGTCAATGTAGGATGTCGAGACATAGTTAATAGTTGTTTCTTGCGATCCCGAAGTATCTGGATCCCAAGAATATAACTGACCTCTTCCAAATCTTTTATTTTGAATTGGTTAGCTAGCTAGGTTTTCACGTCTGATAATATCTTAACATCATTCCCAATGAGTAAAATATCATCAACGTATAAAACAAGAAAAACCATCTTCCAGTCAATGACGCGCTTGTATACACAAGGCTCATCAACATCCTTCTTAAAGTCATAAGACTTTATCGTGGTATCAAATCTTATGTTCCAAGATCGAGATGCTTGCTTGAGTCCATAAATGGACCTTTGCAGTCTGCAAACCTTTTGCTCTTCAGATTGGGCTATGAACCCCTTTGGTTGTAACTTATAGATACACTCATCAAGATTTCCATTCAAGAATGCATTCTTGACGTCCATTTTCCAAATCTCATAGTCATAATATGCGGCAATGGATAGAAGAGTGCAGATGGATTTTAGCAGGCTACTGGCGAGAAAGTTTCCTCATAGTCAACTCCATCTTTCTGGGAATAACACTTGGCCACTAGCTAAGCCTTTAAGGTCTGTACCTTCCCATCTGCTCCCCTATTTCTCTTATAGATCCAGTTGCAACCTATGGGTTTTACCCCATCAGGTTAGTCCACAAGTTCTCAGACTGAGTTGGAGTACATAGACTCCATCTCGAGGTTCATGGCTTTGAGTCATTCCTCTTTGTCATAATCATCCATTGCACTACGATAGGTCAATGGATCATCTACACCATCGCTGGAGGTGACAACTAGTGCCTTTCCAACTTCTAGATAGCGACCAGGTTGTCGTACAACCCTCCCACTACGTCTAGGTGGCATATCATTCTGATGAACTTGCATCTAACGCTCAGATGTCGAAGGTGCTATGTGTTTGTCAACTATCATTGACGATGGTGTGCTGGTCGAACCAGAACGTAACTCTTCGAGTAACATTTTACTTCGAGGTTTGAACTCCCTCATATAGTCCTCCTCTAGAAATATAGCATTTGTCGATACAAACACTTTGTTATCATCAAGGCTATAGAATAATCCACCCCTAGTCTCCTTAAGATAGCCTACAAATAGGCACACCTGAGAACGTGGCTCCAACTTAGTAGTCTTATTTTTCAGCACATGTGCTGGACACCCCCATATGCGGAAATGTCATAAACTAGTTTTATTATCACTCTACAACTCTAAAGGAGTCTTAGGAACAGACTTAGATAGAACTACATTAAGGATATACATTATTGTTTACAATGTATATCCCCAGAACGACCTAGATAGTGAGCTATAGCTAAACATAGATCTTATCATGTCTAGTAGAGTCTGATTTCTCCTTTCTACAACACCATTTTGTTATGGTGTTCCAGGTGCTATGATCTGGGAAACTATCACATACTCAACCAAGAATTCCTTGAAATCTTTGTCAAGGTATTCTCCTCCACCATCTGATCGTAGAGTTTTGATCGTTTTACCTAACTGGTTCTCAACCTCAGCACGATACTCTTTGAACTTTTAAAAAGTATCTGACTTATTTTGCATTAGGTAAACATACAATATCTGAATAATCATCAATAAATGTGACAAAGTATTCATAACCATCTCGGACTCTTACATTCATCGATCCGCAAATATCCCAATATATTAGCTCAAGTGGTTGACTGACTCTTGTACGTTTTCCAGTAAAAGGTCTCTTGGTCATTTTTTCTTTCTAAACTGGATTCGCAGATTGGTAAAGTTATGAGATTTAATTGGTTTAAGGCTCCGTTCTTTATCAACCTATCTATCCGGTCAAGACTGATATGACCAAGTCTAAGATACCACAGATATATGTCATCGTGGGAAATCTTTTGCCGTTTTATTTTAGGTTTCTCAACCTTAAACATTTCAGTGCTGAGTAGTGACATATATGTTAATGGTCTTAAAATATACAAGTTATTTTCTGAGTTTCCTGTGCATATGGTTAATCCATTTCTACCAATAATAACCAAATTACTATTAAAAGAAACTGAAAAACCATCATCCAAAAGTTTGGAAACATAAATCAAATTCCTGCGAAAACCATGAATGAATAACACATTGTTCAAATTTAAATAACTATTATTTGAAAAACTTAAACTGGAAACTCCCACTACCCTTGCTGAAACGGCATTCTCGGTCCCGACCCTCATGGTGTAGTCACCTTCAGCAAGGTCCCTCCATGAGTCAAGTAGCTGCAAAGAAGAACGAATATGGTTAGTGGCTCCAGAATCAACAATCCAAGCAGATTTATCATCCTCCACTAATAGAGATTCGATAACAAGTAAATCGTATTTACATGTAGCCTTCTTTTCCTTCACCTCAGCAAGGTATTTAGGACAATTTCTTTTCCAATGTTCGTCCTTGTTGCAGTGGAAACATTTTCCCTTGGACTTGGCATCTTTGGAGCCTTTCTTGTTCTTCTTCTTCATGGTCTTTGCCTTGGCCTTCCCAGTGCTATTATTCTTCTTCTTTGTAGATTTAGAAGACTCGGTTACATTTGCCTCAACACTGGGCTTACGAGGATCCACAAGCATGGACTCGTAGTGGGTGAGCTCATTAAGCAGCTGGGTCAAAGTAAAAGTCAACTTGTTCATAAAATAGTTGCTTTTAAACTACAGGAAACTCTTCGGAAGAGTTTCCATAATCATGGTCACCTGGCTCTGCTTGTCAATACGAGCACCATGGGTTTCGGCAGTGTTGAGATAAGTCATTATCCTCAAGATGTGCTCTCGGACTGATGTCTCATCCTTCATCCTAGCAGTCATCGCCGAGACCATAGCCTCATGACGTTGATGCTCCGAAGGTTGCCCGAACATGCCCTGCAATGACTCCATCATCTAAGATGCTGAAGCCATAGGCTCATGTTTTGCAGTAAGAACATCGGACATCCCTGCTAGAAAATAGCAGCAAGCCACCTCATTAGCCACAACCCATTTCTGGCCAGGTCAGGAAGACACTTGATAAGTGCATGAAAATGTACTTTGAACATCACTAATTTGGATTGATTATTAAGTATTTGATCTTAATTATAGTTTATTTTATGTCTTATTATTAGGAAGAAATGGAACATGAAGATTGGAGCAATTGTACATGTTTCGAGACCTTACGAATGCCTCAGAAAAATGCGGGAAGAGCAGAAACACAGAATTTGCAAAACCAGAAATTCAACTGGCACCGCGGCGCCCACTTTATGGCGCATTGGGCGCTGCAATGCCATTTTTCGGAGCCGCTGCACCTTAAAGGTATCCCAGAATCTTAATTAGGTCGTATTTTATGTGCATAAGGACTCCAGGACTTCCCTATAAATACCCAAGCTTGTCCAAAACCCTAAAAAGAGAGAAGAAATGCACAACAAATAGAAAAAAATCACATATTTAAATAGAAGAACGAGGAAGCTTCAAGCCAGATATGATGTCTCTCCGATCTCTTCAAGTTGTGTCTCTTTCTTCTATGGAGAACTAATCTCCTAGGGAAAGCTGAGGATGAACTCTTGTAATTAAATTATTATATTTATGTTTTTGATTCCTGAATGTTCTTCAACGTTTAATATAATTGACGATTTGTTATTCTTTATTATCTTTTGATTATGAACCCAGAGATTGTGTTTTACCAATTTGCATATAGGAATAGTCATGTTCTTCTATGTGTGATTGGGAAACCCAGTTGTGACTGGTTATGTTATTTTATGAGTTAATCTTTTGCTGCAGTATTGCCTGTGGATATATTGCCGACAATAGATAGGTCATAACGAGAACATAGTGTGTTGTTAACATAGAGAAAACAATTCATCGATTACCTTAGAATTTAATATGTTTTGATTGAAATATCTTATGATTGTTGGTTTGAGATGTGAAACCTTCAATTGAGTAATAAAATGAATCAATTACTAAATATAGGGATTTGATACAAGAGGGATTTCTAATGCTTTGCTGCTTTTCTCTAATGATAACTTTTAAGTGTTTTTTGTAATCTTTAATTTATATTACCAATTCAATCCTTCTCGTTAATTAATTTATTGCTAACGCTTTCATTAAGTGAATTAGTTCCTTATAATCATCTCTCTGAGGAATCGACACCCCAACTATACTGCGATAACCGCGAGTATATTTTTTGGTGTAATCAAATTTTGGCACCGTTGCCGGGGAGACGTTTTATAATCAACAGAAGCAGGTTTGATTGGTCAACAAAATGGTAACTTCATTCCATCTTTACTTATTTATCTATTTATTTTATTTCAGTTTTAGTCTTAGTTTAGATCTTTATTTTTAGTTTCAATTCTTTTATTTCTGTTTTTTGTTTTAATTGTGTTGAGTGCATGCCTAGACTTAAGGATCGGTTTGGTAGATTTGCTAAGATTGAAGAGGAACATTTCGATTCAGAAAGTCTGTTTGATAACCTTTTTCCCACACCATCTACATCTAGCACACAGAACATGAGTGACTACGAGAGACCACCCATTAGGACTCTTGAGGAGTACCTTTATCCCACTCGCACAGCTACACCATCATGCATAATATTTCCTTCTAATGCACCACATATAGACTTTAAACCTGGAATGATACAGTACCTCCCAACCTTTCATGGTTTGGAGAATGAGAACCATTATGTTCACATTACAGAGTTTGAAGAAGTCATAGCAACCTTCCATGATCGGTTTGGGAATACAGACACAATTAGACTTAAGTTCTTCCCTTTTGCCCTTAAGGATAGAGCTAAAAGCTGGTTGTATTCTTTGAGACCTCATTCAATAGGATCATGGGGTGAGATGACACAGGTATTTTTCAATAAATACTTCCCACACCATAAGACAAATGCTTTGAAAAGACATATCTCTACTTTCTCCCAGAAAGACAATGAAACTCTTTATCAAACTTGGGAGTGGTTTAAGGAGATGTTAGCTAGTTGTCCTCACCATGGGTATGAGAGTTGGCGCTTAGTGAGTTACTTTTATGATGGTCTAACCCCTAGGGAGCGCCAATTCGTTGAGACAATGTGCAATGGTGAATTTATCTGAAAGGTCTCTGATGAGGCATTAGAGTACTTAAATGACCTAGCTGAAAAATCTCGCACTTGGATTGGACCTAATGCCATGAATAGCACTAATATGACACGTTATATCCCTTCTAGCGGAGGCATACACCACTTTAGGGAAGATGATAGTCTTAAAGCACAAGTTGAGCTATTAACTAGAGAGATATGAGCTTTAAAAGCCAAATATAGCAAAACTATGCATGTGGTGGCCCAGTTAGAACCTCAAGGGGTATGTTTTATGAGTAAGGGGATTAACCATCCAGCCCAAGAGTATCCTTTATACGGTGAGATGAGGGAAACATATGAGGAATAATACAATGCCTTATGGATGTACAAGAAACCTTATACACCGTATTCAGATACTTATAAGGATCATACCCTAATGGTGAGATCCTAGAACATTTAATGCACCATGAAGAGAAAGCATCATGTGAAGAAATTGCATTCCTGACAAAGCAAGCAAGTGCAGTGATTGACCTTAGGGCCCCACCAAAATACAGAGTTCCAGGATGCCCCACTATTACTTGCCATATTTGCACATATGAGTCTGGTCAGGCTTTATTAGATTTAGGAGCTAGTGTTAATCTTATGCCATATTCTATCTATATGCAGTTAGGACTTTGAGAGATTAAACCTACATCTGTGGTTTTATAGTTAGTTGATTGCTTGATCATAACACCGCGGGGAGTAGTTGAGGATGTTTTACTTCAAATCGATAAATTCTACTATCATGTTGATTTTCTGATTTTAGATACCCAATCTTTGGTTAAAACTGAGTCAAAAATTCCTCTCATCTTAGGTAGACCTTTTCTTGCTACAGCTAATGCCCTTATTAATTGAAGGAATGGTCTCATGAAGTTATCATTTGGGAATATGACATTGGAAGTGAATATTTTTCACATTGGGAAACAACCACAAGATGATGACGAGTGTCCTCACACATACCTGATAGACACAGTCATGCCAGAAATAACTTCCATACAACATGACTCTAACCCTCATGAACACCGTCTTCTTAATTCTGAAATTTTAGATACTCTCGGCCAAATATTACGACGCTGCATTCCTGAGGATGAAGTTTAAAGTGTCCTTATATTTTGTCATTCACAAACCTGTGGAGGCCATTTTTCAGTAAAGAAAACGGTTGCAAAAATCCTGTAGTGTGGTTTCTACTGGCCTATGTTATTTAAATATACAAATGTTTCTGTCGTTCCTGTGAAATGTGTAAAAAATTAGGTGCATTATCCCGTCGTCATATGATGCCTCTTAACCATATTCTTGTCATGGAAATATTTGATTGTTGGGGTATTGATTTTATGGGACCTTTCCCGCCTTCTTTTGGATACCTTTACATTCTTCTTGCAGTAGATTAGGTGTCTAAATGGGTTGAGTCAATAGCGTGTCGAGTTAATGACAATACAACTGTGGTTAAATTCTTAAAGGAATATCTACTTTCACGTTTGGTACGCCACATGTCATTATTAGTGATCAAGGGACACTTTTTTGTAATCGATAATTTGAGGCTTTGATGCGCAGGTACGGTATAGTGCATAAGAATTCTACTGTTTATCACCCACAGACAAATGGACAGGCAGAGCTAGCAAATATGGAGATAAAACAAATATTAGAGAAAACTATAAACCCCGACTGTAAGGATTGGTCTTTACGACTTCCAGATTGACTTTGGGCATACCGCACAGCTTACAAATCCCCACTTAGGATGTCTCCATATAGACTTGTATTTGGAAAAGTATGTCATTTACCTGTTGAGTTAGAACATAGAGCCTATTGGGCTATTAAAAATCTTAACCTTGATTTGAGTGCAGCAGGTACACAGCAGAAGCTCCAGCTGACAGAACTTGAATAATTGAGGAATAATGCTTATGATAACTCTTGAATCTATAAAGCAAAGATGAAAGCTGCCCATGACAGATAGATCATGAGGAAGAACTTTGAACCAAACCAAAAGGTCTATCTTTATGACTCTAGACTCCATCTCCACCTAGGCAAGTTGCGATATAGATGGACCGGACCTTTTATTGTGAAGTAAATTTTCCCACATGGAGCTGTCGAAGTGGAAGACCCCATGGACGGTAAAGTGTTCAAAGTTAATGGGTATAGGTTAAAACCGTTCTTTGATAATAAAATCCCTGCAGTGGAGGATGTGCCTCTTGCTGATCCGGCTTATGAGGATTGATCTCTCAATTCTCTTTATTTGTGCATATATTTTTTGTTTATTTAATTTTCTTTCTTCTATTTGTTTTGCTTTTTTTTTCTGTTTCTTTTGCATAATAACACTATATTTCATCCAGGTTCACGATCTCTCTAGGCAGGTGAACTTCTTCCTTTTCTCACATCCTTATTGCCGTTGACATTGAGGATAATGTTTGAATTAGGTTGGGGGTGGTCATATTATCATATGTTGTATTTGGTTGTTCATGTGTTAGTTCTATTATCTTTTGTTAAAAAAAATAAAATAAACATTTTCGTTCTAGTCCTTAATAGTACAGCATAAGTCTATTGTTTTCTTTAGGATGATATCTTAGAAATGATAAGTTCCTAATGTACTTTTATCTGATGACTTGAGTAGTTGATCTAGGTTAGACTCTTAAGCACTTAATTATAGGTTTTTAGCAGTGAAAACATAGGTAGTTGGCAAAGTGACTAGTTGAAGAAATTGTATGTCGATGAATGACCGTTTGCTTAGATGTCTATCTTGATTTGCTGATGTTATGATGTATGGTATGGTTAAAAATAAAAAGAAAAAGTTTTGAAAGAAAAATTCAGGGAAAAAAATGAAGAAATTAAACCACCTATAACCGATAAGCGTGAAGCTACCCATAGGCGGGTGTTAGGACCACCATGAGGAGAAATGCTACCTTAAAGGGTATGTGTGTTGAAATGATAAAAAAATTGAAAAATAAGAAAAAAAAAAAAGGAAAAAAATCATACCATACTGAGCACAGAAAGGCAATACAGAGCTCAAATGAGATATCTAGGTTGGTTTGACCCATCAGATCCAAATTTTAAACGAAATCATTGAGTTGGCTTACCTAGGAGTCAAGTTGTGAATGAACATTTACACATACACACTGTGAGTCTGGCTTAGATGATTTATTCAAGAACTTGGATTTGGGTTGCATTGAGTACTTTGAAGGTTCTCTAATTTCATTGTTAGGCATTCTTTGAGGATAATAATATGTGTAACTATTGGGACTATTTCATTTTGTTTTTGCATGATTGCATGTTCTGAATGACATTTGTGGGTGTCGTCGTTGTAAGCCCTCACGAGACTATAACTCGTCCACTAGGGCCGCCTAGGGGTTTAAAGGCTTATTGCATACGCTAAATGCAATCGTGATCCCAACGAAAGTGGCTTAGATAGTTTTTATTTATTTCTTTCTAATTTACTTTAGTTTATATTTTCTTTTTGCGCTTGAATTGCTAGGGACTAACAATAAGCTAGTTGGGGGTTGTGATAAGTGCATGAAAATGTACTTTGAACATCATTAATTTGGCTTGATTATTACGTATTTGATCTTAATTATAGTTTATTTTATGTCTTGTTATTAGGAAGCAATGGAATCTGAAGATTGGAGCAATTGTACATGTTTCGGGACCTTATGGACGTATCAGAAGTACGTGGGAAGAGTAGAAATGCAGA
This sequence comes from Zanthoxylum bungeanum, assembly GCA_019454045.1. Classification (NCBI taxonomy): domain Eukaryota; kingdom Viridiplantae; phylum Streptophyta; class Magnoliopsida; order Sapindales; family Rutaceae; genus Zanthoxylum; species Zanthoxylum bungeanum. The sequence goes on along the minus strand of SKCR01044246.1, from coordinate 68,745 downwards.
ATCGGTAAAACCAAAAATTCAACTGGCTTCGCGACGCCCACTTTATGGCGTTGCGGCGCCTCATCAACAAATGCATACATACAAAACTCCCGAGAGTTGGGTGTCGCAACGCTACTTTCCGAAGCCGCGGCGCCCCGAAAAAGTCCAAGAATCTTAATTAGGTCGTATTTATGCGCATAAGGACTCCATGACTCCCTATAAATACCCAAGCTCGTCCAAAACCCTAAAAAGAGAGAAGAAATACACAACAAAGAGAAAAAATCATATATTTGAGAGAGAAGAACGAGGAAGCTTCAAGCCAGACAGGATGTTTCTCCGATCTCTTCAGGCTATGTCTCTTTCTTCTATGTAAAACTAATCTCCTAGGTAAAGCTAAGGATGAACTCTTGTAATTAAGTTATTATATTTATGTTTTTGATTCTTGAATGTTCTTCAACGTTTAATATAATTGATGATTTGTTATTCTTTATTATATTTTGATTATGAACCCAGAGACTGTGTTTTACCAATTTGCATATAGGAATAGTCATGCTTCTTCTATGTGTGATTGGGAAACCCAATTGTGACTGGTTATGTTGTTTTATGAGTTAATCTTTTGCTGCAGTATTGTCTGTGGGTATATTATCGACGTTAGATAGGTCATAACGATAACATAGTGTGTTGTTAACATAGAGAAAACAATTCATCGATTACCTTAGAATTTAATATGTTTTTATTGAAATGTCTTCTGATTGTTGGTTTGGGATGTGAAACCTTCAATTGAGTAATAAAAGGAATCAATTACTGAATATAGGGATTTGATACAATAGGGATTCCCGATGCTTTACTGCTTTTCTCTACTGATAACTTTTAAGTGTTTTTCGTAATCTTTAATTTACATTACCAATTCAATCTTTCTCGTTAATTAAGTTATTGCTAACGTTTTCATTAAGTGAATTAGTTCCTTGTAACCATCTCTCTGAGGAATCGACACCACAACTATACTGCGATAATCGCGAGTACTTTTTTGGGCGTAATAAACATGCATTTAATATTCATTCATCGCATATTAAAACTATCAAACAATTTTTGGCATAAATTTAAACATGATGCATGCACCATGAATGACGAATTAGAAACCTAAGAGAATTACTATGCCACGGAAATCTATCATCTCACAAATAAGTGTCGTCGTAGGGTAGGTCAAGTATTTGTATGATAGATCAAGACAATCTTAATCGAATAATATATGTGGGAATAACTCTTATTCATATATTAATCAACCACCATTTGATTTGATCAAAGAATTTTGATTAGCAATTAATCATTCCTTTGTGAGTGTGACCCATCGTTTCGGGGACTTAACTAGTGAAGTGCCGCAGTATGGTAGTTCAGTTCACCAGATACATCTAGAGTACATATCCTCTCGAAATCCAAACTTAATATTGACCCAAAATGGACACCATCTGTAAAGGGACGAAATCAAAGCCGTCTCAAGACGCCTTTTGAATCTCATGTTTTCGGACTAACAATGGAGATCGCGGGATATACTGTCGTATGTCCCTCTCCCACTCACTATTTTAAAATTAAGGTTTCTATTTTAAAATATCCAATATCTTATATTTACTAGTGTGAATAAATTTATGGCGGCTAAATCATAATTTTTACTAACACTAGTATATTATTAGTGACCTAACCAATTTTAACTCTTAAAATTTATATCACTGATATCATTAGCCTCTACTAATTCATATATTCAATTAAACTAATTTAATTGGTATAGTATTAGTGACCAATTATATTTTAACTCTTAAAATACTATAACACTAATTAGTTTAAAATTTTTAGAATCCTAAAATGGTTAAGTTTTTTAATTAAACTATTTAATTAATCTAAGTGCGTTATAAAATCCAAAGGTACGTGGAATTGTATCCCGAGTGCAGACCACATTACCGTCCATTCGAATTCGGCTATGGAATTTATATCCGAGTTTCCATCCTATATACCAATAGAATTTATGATGCACTTATTAAGCCCAATATATTAGAATTTCAAATTTTAAACTTTAAAATCAATTAATCCAATTAATCTTTTTCCATGCATATCATATTCTATTTTAACATTTGAAATCACATAAAATCACATTTCATGTCTAGAATATATATGCATCCAAAAACATGTTATGGCATGCGAAATGCAAGAGTAGGCACTCTAAGCTGTATGACACGTTATTCAAATATTTTGAATTAAACATACATACAATAAAAAAATTATTTTGCATTGACCGGGCTCTTATTTTTTTATACTAACCTAATTAGTGCAAAAATATCCCAAGGCATCCCTTGTCTTCAAATCTCGCTCCAATGTGGTGTTGGCTCCTTTTGCGACTTCGGTGCTCCAAATTACAACAAATGAAACTTTTACATTGGAAAATTAAATTACAACAATTGTAAACAATGGCCTTATAGCCTTACATCTCAAAACCAAAACCAACATAAAAATAAAAGCCGGAAAAATTTACGACCAATGCAAAATCCATTCATCACATGAAAAATAATAATCATTCATCTTATAAATATTATTTTGTGCCTACTCATCTAAACATGCATATAAATATCTATAAATCATATAAATATATAAAAACAATAACTTTAAACCAAAAGAGAAGGGTTAAGAATACTTTTCAACCTTTGCTCTCGATGTCAATTGTAGGAACCACTTTCCTAGCACAGTGGAAATACGTTAGGCACCCGGGATCAGGCTAGAAAAATTTATCTGCCCTTCTCTCCTCTTGGCCGAAAGTTACTAACACCAAGGCTGAAGTTTTGGACAAAATATCAGCCCCCGAAACAGCCCCAAACAGTCCTCGAACAGCGGCACAAAAATTGGATTGTTTTGGACCCGATTCGCGCCCAATTCACTGCCCAAACAACCCCATATTTGCGTGAATCATTGTTGTATTTCAAATTTGATATTTCACTCAAAAATAGCCCCAACACAGCCCCAAAACAACCCTATGTGTTCCCAAAAAATTCTGGATTAAAAACAAAATAAACCGAGCCTCGTTTCACCAACAATATGCGCGGCAGTGAGCAAAAAGTATGCTCACTGTCGTGGATCTAAGGAAATGGAAAGAGATGGATTTTGGTTCAACACTAAAAGGACTTATATGCTATGTCTCGCAACCAACGGAAAATAGTGTAGGCTATACTCACAAAACTAATCCCTAAACACTTTAGATATTCAAGTCACACAAGGTTTTTCTTTTAATTTTTTCTTTTGTTCTTCTTTTGTATTTCTCAACACTTGAGAGAATTCTTAGATGAAGAAGAAGGTGGCTAGGGTTTGAATGAGAGGCTTAGGCAAAAAAAATTAAAATTCTTTTTATACCTAGGGTTATTTGTTTCCAAAACAAACAAACTCTTCCCCTTTCCACACATGCAAAATTCGACCAAGGTAAGATTATTTTCAAAATTTTTGTAACAACATATTCACTTTCCATAAAGATAAAAATATGTTACAAAAATAAAAATTTAACACCATATTAAAAGGTATAACTTCCAAAATGAATCCAAGGGTTTCCAAAACCCAAAATTTAGAAATTCCAAATTTGACCTTATTAAGTTATATCACATATAATTTAATTTCATGTATTTAATAATTATTATATAATTATTAAAACCATATATTAAATTTTAATATATAGTTTCAAGTGTGATAAAAATAATCATATTAATAATATTTTCATATGTGAGTATATAATTGGACTATCCAATTATATTTAATCTGCTACAGTATATCGAGATAGCACGGGGACCAAATGGACCTACGGTTCCGAGCTCCAATAATCCCAAAATATTAATTAAGCTCTTCATTAAATATTCGGAATTATTAACTCTGGGTTATTCCACTAAAAACCCAAAAATGCACTCCCGTTGTCGCAAATAGATATATTAAGCCGAACCACGTCGGTGTCCATCGATATAGTCATTACATACAGATTAACCCTTCACGAGTATCTTGTAATTAGAGTCGGGTCATAATATCCATTTTACCCCTCTAATTATTTTTACCTTAAGTACTATTGATTCTCTAATGAACGATTTATTCATAACCATTATGAATGTTAATCTTTCTATTTGTAATAGAAAATCAACCCTTAAGGAAGATATTCATCTACTTCTCATAAGAATGAGTGAACTACATATCTATGTAAGACATCATCAACTACACACCAAACCATGTCCCCAAAGTACGTAGTTATTGGTCGGGATTGTTATACCAACTTTACCTTTGTAAATCAAATGACATAGCCCACCAAGCAGAAGTTCGTAGTACACTCAGGATTAAGATCAATCCATATATGACCATCTGGTAGATTGAAATAAATTTCTTTATTTAACGGATATTATAAGAAATTCATTTATATCTGGGTCCAGTCTTATATGATCACATCATAGAAAGTGCCTCCATTCTCATGTCTCCGCATGGACGATCTCGGATCAAGGTCGTCATACAGTTATAGAATGGACCGCATCTATAGATAAACCACAAACAAAGTACCCGCTTTGTTTGCTCTCTATGGACTATTTTAAATTACTAACTTTAGATTTAAATCCTCTTGTGTATGACACTCATACACTAAGTCTGAAGGTACATGAGTAATCTAGGGTAAACATGATAATATACAATATGCGATATTAAACATACACTTTGATAAATGAACAATGCATCATTTTATTTCATAAAACATAATATCGTTTACATTACATGATACTCTAGGGCATATATTCTAACATCATATTGGGTGGTGATTCTTTTATTCTCTAGTTAGTTCTCAAGTGGGATTATTCGTACTCTCTACGAGTTGCGAGCTCAATAGTGTAGTGGTTGCTGATGTCATAGGCATAGCGATAATCCCACATTTATTTTCCAAAATAGACAATTTAATTGTAGAATCCATATCATTGAATAATAGAATTCATGTCAGATATCAAATAAAAGATCTAAAATAGTACATCTGATGTGACAAAAAAATGTTCAAATAAAAATTTAATAAAACGAAATGTTAAATAAAGTTCATTAGCTCTAGATACTAAACCATTCATAAAATAAAAATGAAAATTAAAGCTTAGTCACGATAAACATTTCAATCGCCAATTAGGTGATCAATCTTTCCCTCTGAGTTCTTGAAGAAATCAGAGATATCAAGATAAATGAGATCTATAAGATCTGAGTCATCGATAAAGTTAGCTTCGATCTTATTTCCTTTGTTTTTCTTGGATGCCTGATAGAGATCTACTAAATGGTCATTTGCACAAAAGATACATGACCACTATCTATTTCCTCGACATCGATAGCAAATTTATTTATTATCATTTTTGGGACATTTATTTTCTACACCATTCTATTTCTCTTTTACAGACATTCCACTTTTGGTGGCGTCCACCCTTTTGGTTTGTTGTTTTGAGTTCTTATGACCAAGACGGAGGCGATAACGACACTCTCTGCATCCTCTCCTACTTCCTGGCCACGTCCATTGGTTGTATAGGTATTTACATTCCCTTCTAGGAATGACTTACAACTAGTTAGGCGTGACTCGTGATTTTTCATCAGAATCTCATTATTTTGTTCAATAATTGGGAGACATGATATCGGATCCAAATATTTTTTAAAATGACGCTCCCACGTCCATAAGAGTTATTAGAAAGAGATTATGTTAAAATTATCTTAAGTCACGTGGGATAAAGTAAAATTATAAATATTAAAGTAAGAGATCATATTATTTACAACATAATTCACTTTAGGTCATACATTAGGGAATTTCATTAACTCGGCCGTTCAGTTCACGGCAATGTTGATGAAATGACGACGTGGACGTACCAAAATTGTTTATATCTCATCACATCTCATCAACAGTCCGTACTCATCCTCAACGCTGAATCAAAAAAATATATATATAGAAAAAATAGTTAACAAGTCAATTTCAGAAGGGAAAAAAAATGCTAAATAATCTACAAATGAATTAGATTATCATCAGAGACCACGGTTTCTGTGTCGGAAAGCGAAAATGATGACAAAGCACAGATAGAGATGCTTTTGGCTTTTCCACTTTTGTTTTTGTTTTTTTTTTTAATTATTTTAATATTTACTTTTTTGGATTGAAGTTTGAACAATGGTCGGTGAGAATAAGCATCCCGCATTTAAAATTTTCAACGTTTTGTTTTTAATATTCTTCTGATTAAAGCAAGCTCAGCTCTTAATAAAAACAATAATTTATCAATCAAAGCTGTAGTGAAGTTTTTTTTACAGTGCGTGAAGTGAGAGAATGGAAAAGGAGTTACGAGGAGCGAACACGTGGACGGAGGAGCTTGCGAGTTTAATTGAGACCACGGGGATACGTTACGCCGGGGAACCGGTGATACCGGCTCGGCCGATGAAATTGGTGGAGGATGAACCGGGATTTGAGAAGGAGAGTTTGAAGGGTAAAATGACGGGGTTTCTGAAATCGTGGGGCGAGATGCTTCTAGATTTTGGAAAAGGTTGTAAGGACATATTGGAGCAAACTGTGATCGCCGAGGACTCGTTTGTTGTCCAAAAACTCAGCGGACCGGTGGCTAAAGTTTCGGGCCGGTTGAGATTTTTGAACGAGTTTTTACCTGAGGATCGAGATCCGGTACACGCCTGGCCTGTAGTTGTCTTCGTCTTTATCCTCGCGCTTTCCGGTATTAATTTTGAAAGATTTTTTTAAATCTGTGTTATAATGGTTTTTTTTTTTTTACTACTTGTTTGATTTATTGAACTTGCTTTGAGCTCAAGTGAGTGTGATGCTTGTAGTTCTGTAAATTTAAGTTTGTTGCAGCATTTTACATTCAGTGTCGGTTGATGTTTACTATAAACTACATGGACTGCATTTGAAGTAATAACGTAGAAAAACATTGTGCTCATAAGCCGTAGTGATTAAGTGCTTAAGTTGGAATATTTTGCAATCTTTTAAACTCCGTCTATACTGAGGGTTATGTTATGTCTTCTCAACCAATGTAAAATATGTCAAATTTTTATGGCATATATCCTAAAAATATTGTGCTATGATCTATACTTTACTAAGCTTAATGAGACTGATTCTAGATAGAGCACTGAAGGTGTGCTCTCTGAACGGTCTTGCACGGCTTTGTCCCTGTAGGGGCCCCCACCCACATGATTGGTTGTTGGTGCTCACTACTATCATCCATATGATCATTTGATCTAACATGGAATTTGAGGGTGGCATGCCATTAGTGTATCTTGAATCTTGAACCAAGCCCATGTATAGGTTTCAAATGCACACTTGGTACCATCAAGCACAATGGCATCAAAGAATCTATGTACCCGACCCCACGTAGTGGGAAAAGGCTTTTATTTGGTTTGGGTTTGGTATAACCCATAGTGGTTGTACATTGAATCTGCTGTTTCAAATTCTGTAGCTTTGGTAATGTCAGTTGAAATTCAGTGACAGAGGTGTTGAATGAATTTGATGAGTAACGTAGGGATCTGAAATTGGTGTAAAGTTCTGATATGGGAAGATTTAATTCACGTTAGTGTTCAATGCTATATTTGGGGTTCCTGTGTTTCTTCATAATAGCTTTCAATGAGAAAGGAATGTGAAAAGTAGTTTGGATGTTTATTGTTCTTAATCAGTTTCCTTTGTGGTATGGGTTGGATAAAAAATTTATTAACACAGTTGAACATCATGCAGTACTGAGTTTCAATACCAATCGAGATAACATGGTCCCTCTGGTAAAGAAAGTGCGCATACATCCTCCATCTGCCAGCCGTATACTGCTTCCAGATGGCAGACACTTGGCTTATCATGAGCTAGGCGTACCGGCAGATAGAGCTAGATATTCCCTGATTGCTCCGCATTCATTTCTTTCCTCCAGACTTGCAGGTAGAAAATGACAGTCTATAGTTCTTTGATGAAGTGGTATACATGAGATTTTGATGCGTGGTCTTTGTGAAATTTGGTGCAGAAGTGTTACTAATTTTTAGCATTTTTTCTTTGAAGGTATTCCGGGTGTTAAGACTTCTCTTCTTGAAGACTTTGGAGTTCGCTTGGTGACATATGATCTTCCAGGCTTTGGAGAGAGTGATCCTCATCCTAGCAGGAATCTTAATTCCTCAGCATTAGATATGCTGCATCTAGCCAACGCTGTGGGTGTTAATGACAAGTTTTGGGTGCTGGGTTACTCAAGTGGAAGCATGCATGCATGGGCTGCACTAAAATACATTCCTGACAGACTTGCAGGCATATCATTTTTCTTTTATTAAGCTATAATTACCTTTTAAGTACTAATTGCAAACTAACATGGTTATCATTATGTTATCTGGTTATCTCACAACCTTTGGGAAAACTGCACCTTACCTTATATTGTTAAGTTGTGTCAGTAGAATAATTGATTCTTAAATTTGAAGTTGGAAGTTAGACTCTTATTTGATAATTAGGATAATATCTTTCTCACTAACATATTCATTTTGAATGTGTTTGCTGTGTCTTGACTGAAACCGCAGGTGCTGCCATGTTTGCTCCAATGATCAATCCATATGAGCCCAGCATGACTAAGGAAGAAATGAGAAGAACTTGGGAAGAGTGGTTACCCAGAAAAAAATTCATGTACTTTTTAGCTCGTCGATTTCCAAAATTGCTTTCGTTTTCCTATCGCCGAAGCTTCCTATCTGGGAAGCATGGTCGAATTGATAAGTGGATGTCCCTGTCACTTCAAAAGAAGGTGATCTATTTAATCTTTCTCAATAATCAGAATGTTCCAAATATTTTCAATTTATTGATTGCCTTGTTTATTTTAGTAATGGCTGTTCTTGGTATAGAATCTTTCATGTTTTTAAGAATATAATTCATTATTGTGAAAGTTTTTGCGATTTTCCTATGGAACATAAGTTTTGCCACAATCAGCTATAATAGATAATATGTCTATGGATGCTATATGGTTATTTGCATGACACAATCCGGATATGTTCAGGATGAAGTTCTGATTGAAGACCCTCTATTTGAAGAGTACTGGCACAGGGATGTAGAGGAGTCAATTCGCCAGGGAAATACAAAGCCATTCATTGAGGAAGCTGTGCTACAGGTATCAAATTGGGGTTTTAGCCTGTCAGATCTTCAGGTCCGGAATGAATGTCAGAGAAGAGGCTTTCTTCCTTGGCTGAGGGCCATGTACAGTCAGGAAGAATGTGAATTGGCAGGATTTTTGGGTCCAATATATATATGGCAGGTCTGAATAATTTTCTATCTTCCTTGACAGTTTTCTGCACCATTATTACTCCTAGGCTTAGTATAACATCAATACTACCTTACTTCAAAAGGTCTGACTTTCGCTCGTCTAGACACAATATAGATTTCCATCCGTAGGCCTTCATTAATGTTTCTTCAAATCCCTCCATATGGACACATTGCACAAAGATCTCCACTGTTACACGAATGTGATATATAAAAACTGGTAATATGAAAATGTGCCTTTGCTTCTCTCTAGGTCAGGCCTTTTCAAAAACGATGTGGTATATAAAAATTAGAGAAGGATTTTTTTTTTTTTTTTTTTAAAAAATCTATTAGTTGACTTCATTGATGCAAAATGCTATTTGCATGCTTTCTCTGATCTGAGTTCTCAAGGACCCTTTTGGAAATACGACAAAATGTTCTATGTGTTATGGTGACAAATGACAATCATCTTGAATCTGAAAGCAATTGGAATGCGATATATCATGTTGCCACTGAGTAGTTAGCCTATGTAGTCTTCTTTCAACTCCCAAAAGATGATGATCAAATCTTTGGTAATCTTTCTAGTTCTTCAAGTATGATCATTCATCATTGTCTGTATTCTCTTTTCTTTGATTATAAATGATCTGTTCTTCAAGAACACTTGTATTAATAACTTGTGGTCATACATAGTTGAAGTATTTGCGAGTGAGGGTAGTCGCCCCCGCTCAACTTGAAATTTTATTAAAATGTCTCTTATAAATTATTGAAAAGTCTAATTTGTTAGTAAGATAATTTTGTTTTGCCCCCACCGAAACAAAGAGTATCTCACTTTTTATAAAAATCAAAATTTGCCCCTACCGAATCAAAATTCTGGCTTCGCCACTGCACTTATACAACCATTTTTTAATTTTTATACTAGCATTCTTCATTATGCATGTGCAGGGGACAGATGATCAAGTAGTTCCACCATCAATGACCGACTACATAAGCCGCATTTTACCAGCTGCCGTTGTGCATAAGCTCCCATACGAAGGCCACTTTTCGTATTTCTTTTTCTGCAATGAATGCCACTTGCAGATATTTTCTTCTCTTTTTGGAAGCCCTCAAGGTCCTCTTGAACAGAAAACTGAAATGGATGAAACTCCCCCAGATGAAGATACGAAAAAGGCATACAGAGTTGCTGATTCTTCCGCTGAATGAAGAAACAATATCCCACTACAAATTTACTCAGGTTTTTTCTTTTTATTTTCAACCTCAATTCTTTGTAAATACCACAGGTTGCTCTTCTGCTCAGAGAGCATGGAAGATGAAATTTTAATTCTGTATCAAAATTTTCTGATGATAATTTGATGAGAGCTGAAAGTAAGAAGGCAGTAGCTTTTAACAAGTTGCTCAGTGGTAGTAGATTTGTTAATCTCAATGTTCATTACTATCCTTCCCCATGTCACTTTAAGACTTTCATTTAGGCCAGATACATGTAAATCTGTCATTGGAAGTTTTGTTTTGGTATTGTTTTTTAAAAATTTGAATTGCAACGTGCATAAGTCCTGAAATTTACTCCCATCTATTGGGAGAGATTTTCTCCCATTTCTCGGGAGAATATCTACCCACACAACTACATTTATAGAATAATGAGTATGGAGGCTTGAAGCCCTCAATAATTGTTGAAGATGTAAGTACCATTGTGCTACAAGCTTTCGTAAACCTGATTGGTGAATCGAGGACTCAACTAATATTAAGGACTTTTCATGCCGGAGGCATATTTAGTGAACCAAACTGGAGTTTTGGGATTACAAGCTGGTTACTGGTATCATCATCATAAATAAATAACAGAAAAGAGGAAAACAAAAGAAAAAATAAAGACAACGAAGCAACACTGAACTCTGAATAAACCACAAATTAGAAATTAAATATTCATTACAAGTTGACACAATGAATCAAGAATCTCAACAACATTATAAGAGTGTTCTTTTATAAAAATAAAATGATGTTAAACTCAATTAAGATATAAATTGGTTAACACCATGAATGTCGAGAACCCCCAACAAATTGGTAGCAGTAAAAAGGTAACTATAAACAATAGACAGATAAATAACATGAATGAGAGGCAATCTAATATAATGATTGACCCCATGAGACTTATGTCACCCCAACAACATATAAAATCTTCAACAGTAGAACAAGATTCTGAATAATATGATGCCTTGTTTTCCTTTACCGTGGATAGTCATTACTTTAACTGCTTCCATTGGTAACACTAATTTCAGTATTAATGCTACTGTCCAGTTTTGGTGGACCAGAATGCCGCCTTGGTCTGGCAGGAGAAGGCGGGTAAGATAGCCGTTTCTTTGCAGATGCTGGTGTTGCCTTCTCGAGAGAGCCATTTTTGTCTGCCTCCAATGGGCTCTGCAACCTGGATTTGGCTTTTGCAGATTTGGTGGGTACCATGTAACGAGGAGCTAGTGGAGAGCTTGGTAGGCTCTCATCATCTCTCACTGATGAGCCAGCAATGGTGTGCCTTCGATATGACTGCATACTGACCATGCTTCTGGAATCATCATCCATACCTGAAACGCTGCCCCTTGGAATCGCTGGCTTTGATTTTTTTGCAACTGTTGAAGATGCAGATTTCGTAGGAGTTGATGGGGACTGATGTTTTGGGGTTTTGCTTATTTTTTGATTTGTTGTTGGGGAAAGCTTATCAGAATTGAGTTGGTAGCGAGCATAAGATTTGATAATTTCACCTCCAACAATGCTATGATTTGCATCTTTTACAGATGACTCATCATTGTTATGTTCTTTTTCAGTCGTGCTGCGGCTCTCCCATGGCCGGGCTGCCATCCAACGTTCCAACCAGCTCCAACCCCAGGTAGGATTACCTGGATCCATGAACATTGGGTTTGAAGACTTTGAAGAATTCTTCCAGGTTTGCTGTACAGCAGAATCAAAGGGTTAAAATAAGATTTCATTCAATTCTCAGGCAACTCAAGTTGGAGGTTGAAATTCTTTCAACCAAAAAATGAAGGCACAAGCCACATTTCAATCATAGACATGGTCAAGTATATAGTTCAAAGTTTCACCAAGTTCAACCTAGTAACATATCAATTAATCATGCAACCATATAAGCTAAATCGAAAACATTGTAGTGCTCTAATGCAGGGTAACAATGTAAATAGAAAGAGGACTAGGTCACCTGATGTGTAAATGAGTAAGCCATTGCCCTTTCTCTTCTCATAGTTGCTTCATACTTGCTTAGCAGATTTGCTTCGATCTGCTCCTTTGACTGTATGCTGTCATCCCATTCCTCCCCCATCTGTTTCAACGTTTAAAATAAGCAGAAAGGGACAGGGACAAAAGCCACTTAAATAGCTAATAGCACATTTATAGATGAAAAATTAATTGCCTCTACTAGATGCCAAACATGAAGCTGTCTGTGAAACTGAAACTTTGTTGCGAATCTATATAAGATCTGATGATCACAGATCACTTCACCAGAAATGGGATGGAAATTTTGAACCCATTAAGATTAATTCAATTAATAAAACTCAGATTCAGGGATGTACACTCAAATTAGTCAAAAGAAGCAAGACTTCCATATTTAAGGTAATATAGACAACCTGTGACAACAAATTACCCTCCAAGTGACAGGGCAATTTCATAGAGAGATGCAAACAAAGGGATATAACAAGGACCTGTGTTGCAAGCTCTTTAGCATATTTTTGAAGGAATTGTCTCTGGAGAACCTGATTCTCTTCTGCTATCCTGACCCTCCTAGTACGAATTTGCGATTGCAAATGTGAGAGAGTTTGCATGCATCGGAGGGTGTTAGCTGCTTGTCTTTTCACCACTGATCCTTCCATTAGCGATTTTAGCCTGACAAGCCCTCTCAAAGCTCTCAATGCCCTTCTTGCCTAAAAAAGAGAGATGCAAAAATAAGCCCAGCTCATAAATTCCACTTGATGAAACTCAGAATATATTTCCAAATTGACTGTACATCCATGTGAAGAACATTTTTATGAATGAAATAAGTTTCGAAGAATGTGGTTATTTTGTACAAGAAAGTCTCATGTACATCTTTGCAGCTGGTATGCCACACAGAATGTGAAAGCAACATTGTCTGCTAAATTGCATAACAATTCCTGTCACCAGCATACATTAACAAATACAGCTCAATTACTTGCGCTGCATTGCAATTTAATATAATACAACCTGGATGTGCATACACAACTGGATCAGATATTTGCCTCTTACCACATGAACCAAGATGATATTCCAATCAATTTAGCAAATAAAGAAGACTGACAAAATATGACATAACACAGCAACCATTTCAATTGCATCCTCCAATGAACCGAAAAACTCAATGCTATAGGATTACACATACCAGGTAACCGCGGAATGCTGTTTGAATCCTAATTGCCGCTGCTTCCTCCTTTGACTTTCCAGCAAACAGAGTATATGTCATGATTCGGACCTCAGTAACAACCTGATCAGCATCCCTTGCAGACACTGCAGTGGTGACCGCCTCAGTTGGTACATGGTTGCTCAGCTCATTCTCGGCTACATTATCGGCTAAAGTCAATTTTACCTCCTCTGGCTGCTGAGGAAGAGGAGGTACCTTGAAAGTTTCTAAAGAAGCTGATTCGGAAGCATCCTCTTTTTGCTTCCCAAACCATTTCTTCTTCAATTTCTGAAACCACACCCACCAAAATCACTCAAATTAAACATACCAGAATTACAATTATCCCACATATTTAAGAAAATAAATAAATAAACATGGGAAATTCCTCAAACCTTATCTTTCTTCTCCTTCGATTCTGGGCTGAAAGCATTCTTTACACTAGCAAGCCACTTTCCTTTCCTCCCCATCACCTTATCATTCCTCAATTAGCAACCCCTTTTCAAATATCAAACAAAAGATCAAAATTTGTTACTCAAATTCATCTTCCCTATACAATGCTACTTAATATACAAAGAACAATGAGGAAAGAGACAATTATAAGTTACAAGCTAAAGGGCATTACCCCAACAGCAGTTACATGAAACTCATAACAAAAATTAAATTAAAAATAATAAATGAAGGAGATGAATGAAACTTACCAGAGAAACAATGTGGTGACCAACAGATCTCAAAGAAGCAAGAAAGAAAAGAAAATGGGGTTCTGTCTTTTACTTTCTAATTAAAGAACATAAGTAAAAGATTGAAGCTTTGAAGAGGAGTTGTTGTTGAAGATGAGACAGATGAAAATGAAAGAGGCGAAAAAATTCAGATCTTGAGAAGGAATAATAAATAAGAGTGTGAGAAGAAGAACCAGCTGGCTTCTTGGATTGCGCAATTGGGTCCCACTTCTGTTTTCAAATTAATTGGTGGAAAAAAAAAATCAATTGATTCGCTCCTCCTTTTATTGCTCTCCTGTTAGTCGGGGGCAACTAACCTGTGCTCTAGTTACCGCCGGTAAAAGTGTGTGCATTATTAACATTTTTTATTTATTTTTTTTACTTTTAAAATAAGAATGTTTTTAACCCCACGCATAATTTCATTGTTTTTTTAACATGCTTAGCATAATTGAAGTTTTAAATAAAAACATAATCATACGTAATCGCAAAAGTCAAAAATTCAGATCGTATAATTATTTAAAAATATTTAATACTTAAGCTTGGTTATAACAAAACTTAATAGTATAAAAATAATTTGTGTATGTATTCCTCGTAACCGGTAAAAAAGTAAATTCACACCTGAACCTACTTAGGTATAAGTGGAATTATGAGACTTGACACACTCACAATGTGGTATTTTACTCACAAGTATAAGAGTGTCGAAATAATAAAATCATCCGATAAGTCAGGGTCGATCCACAGGAAATAAATTTAGTAAAACAAAATAACAATTCGAGTGAAATAAAAATGTTGGATTTGTTTGAAGTGATGGAAAATTTTAAATTGAACTGCAATAATAAATTAAAATACTGGGGCTATGAGATTCACTCTTAATATTTCAAATATAGAGAAATCTTATTTTTTATAATATATAAATTGTCATTATTACCAGTTAATTTACTTCAAGAATTAATTATGCCAAAACATATAAAATCGGACATAAAGGCGGTGATAACATTTGTCTATAACAAATCCAGTTAGGTACTCAATTATGCCAAATAAATAAAATCAGTCATAAAGACGGTAACAAAGTTTGTCAATTTACTTATTCAGATTACAATTTATATATTATAATATTAATATATATTATCATATTAAGAGTTTCACTCTTTACCTCAACATGATAAAATTAGCTACTCATGATTTGAAAAAAAAAAACATGCATAATTTTATTATCGAAAGAAAAAAAAATTACAAGAAAGCTTAAAAAATAAAACACACAAGACATTCTCTCTCAAATTCTACATGAGAACTTTGAAAGAAATCATAAAGAAAAATGAGAGTGGAACACCTCTATTTATAGTAGAAGTGTTCATCTTTCAATTATTAATTACAACTTTCCAAATCAAATATAAATAACAAACTTTTACTAATTTATTTTTTTCTTTTTCCTTTTTTGACTTTTTTTAATTTTTTGTTGATAATTTTGCAAACATTATCACAATCCACCTTTAACCCTTTTTTTTTTTTTACTTTATTTTCTAATAATTAAAATTACATGCAAAACACAATGACGTCTTCACCAATTTCAACCTTGAAAACCTCAGGACTAGAAATTCTTATAAACAACAAAGTTGTAGATATTTGAGTATTCTTTCATTTGGAATTGGAATCACCTCAATCCAATATCGGAGTAAAAAGTTATGGTCAAATTAAGAAAATTACGCAAAGTTGAAATTTCCGAAATTTTACACTATTAGAACGCTCTTTCAAGTTTATAGCCTCCAAAATTCAAATGTCACTTCCATTTTTCTAGTTATGCATCCAAAGTATTATTTCACCTACATAAGAATAAAAATCACAATAAAAATATATAAAACATAAATTTAATTATTATTTTACAAATGTGCTTAATTAATGTGATTAATGAAATTATAAGTGTAAAATGATTAGTTTCTCTCTTATTAGGTGTACACTTTTTAATGTTCATCTAGACTGGTATGGTCTACCCACCTCAATACAATGTTGGAGAATACAGATTCCTAACTACAAACTGAATAACATAATAGATAAAATTAAACTTAAAGGTTTTTATATCAATCTATCTAATAATTTATTACAAGTTTTATAATCACATTGATGTTCAGGGAGTGCCCATAGAACTCCCATGTTCACAACCTCCTCCAATGTTAGATCTATCAATTGAAACCCGATAAGAAAACGAATTCACACCTAAAAACTATTTAGATACAAAAAGAATTACGGAGCTAGTTTGGTCTTTTCACCTCAATGCAATGTTGGTGAATAAAGATTCCTAATTAGAATTGGAACATAACACAAATTCAATTAAAAAAAAAAAACTTTTATATAATATATTATAAGAAAAACTCATAAATCTAATAAATCGTACAAACATCATAGGGAGAACCGTAGAGCTCCAACTCATTGTCTTCATTTCCATTTTAGATATACCCATTTGACCCGAACAAATCAGCTATAAGCCGAAAAAATTAATTATGATTCTTTTAAAAACTACAAGAAATCATAAAAACACCCGAGAACAAGTAACTTTATAGTATTATATGTGTATTTTTTATTTTTTAAATCATGTTTGGGATGAATACTAGACAAGGATTAATTAAAAAGTTTTTAAAAAAAATTTGTTTTTAAAATTTGAAAATTCCATCTTTAAGAAAAAATAATATTATCTAAAATGAAATATCCGCAAATACCCTTTTAATAGTTATAACAATTGTTGTTGCAAAATTTATGTTTTACGATACAAATATTGCATTCTATAATCCAAGTACATCATGACAAATTTTGTGTATTTAATATACAAGTCATACTTCATACTTTTTTGTTTTTAAATTCTTATTAAAGCATGTTGAGCTTGATTAATGTTAACTCGGTGACACGTTGGTGACATAGTTGTAAGCAAGTAGCATTAAATATAATGTATGAACTAAATTAGTTGACTTGCATAGTTTGACTCAAACTTAAGGCGGTGCATCCGAAACCTAAAAGAAATCGGATGGATTTTCAGGTTTCGGAACTGGAATTGATTCCTTTAGAGTTGGTTCCAATTCTAAATTAAGGAATCACTTTTTCGGCCCGATTTTGGTTTTATTGTGATAAGAACCATAACCAAATTTTGAAACCATTTTCAATATTACAATATCAATTTTTTGTTGAAAAATATAAGTACAAGTCTCTTCTTTAAATAATGCATTTTCACCCACCCAAATCTAAAATTAACATATCTCCTAAGATTTGAACTCGCGACCTCTTGATTCCTTTGAAGATCATTAAAAATCAATATGTTGTTGAACTATTTTACTTTATGTATGTCCATTCAAATATTGGACAAATACAAATATTATAGTAAATGTATTGTTGTTATAAGTTTGAGAAGTAGTCATTACTTAGTATCAGCTATCAATTATTATATATTTCTTACAATGAAACAAAGAATATATTGAATAAATGGAAAATATGGTAACTCAAAATCAAACAAGAACCAATTAGGAATCGATAAATAGAATATCATATTTAATTGGGTAGGTTCCGGTTCTAAAATATTAGGAATCGATTTTTTCCGATAGGTTTCGGGTCTAGTCAGAACAAGAATTTAAACTGATTTTACTCACCTCTACTCAAACATTATAGATCATCATTCTGCATCTTTAAACAAAACCAAACCGGAACCGATTAGGAATCGATAAATAGAGTATCATATTTAATTGAGTAGGTTCCGGTTCTAAAATGTTAGGAGTCGATTTTTTCATATAGATTTCTATAGACGCTGAATTTCGCATTTGGCCTACAATCGAGAATTTGTATGATGAGTGATCCAACGATCTTGCAAAACAAAGGTAGACGAAGAGTAGAGTAGCTACCCACCAGTGTGATGGACACCACAAGCACTCTGACGCTCAAGTCAATGATGGTGATGAGCAAAAAGAAAGAAGAATCAATGCTACTCGAGTGTGAATACCTAAGTTTGAATGATGAATATTGAATCATCAATCATCAGTGAGTCCCTCAATCCGTTGGACCCCCTATCCTTTTATAAGCTGTGAAGTAGCCTCTTAGTTGACTTAAGCTTTTCTTGGAATAGTTGAATTACAATCCTTGTAGGAGAGGGTAATAGAGTTAGGATTGAATTAGGAGTACATAGATGTCCAAGGATTAGGTGTAATCTCATTTGTGTTGGACAATTATGACCCATAACATCACTATTTGTACAGATCATGGTGTTGTTGTACAAATTAACTATGTGACAAAGGAAATTGCCCTTTTATCATTTGTAATTAGATTACCAAGATATATAAATGATAGAAGGTCCTTATGATTAGTTCCGGATTGAAATGATATGAGACATTATCAATCCACGAAGGTTTAATCATTAAATATCTCTTGTCAGAGTATTATCGAGATTGGACATCGATAATGCGTAAAAGACTAGTATTACACTTATGCGCGTTGTGGGAGCATAACGGCATAGTTATCATATATTTGGGTATATGATACTCATGCAAGTGTAATAGGAGGTTGTGTTTACCGATGGTACGGAAATAGCTTCATTCTGGATAGACCCCTCGGAATTCCATTGGTAGTATGACTATGTGTCTATGGAAGTCCGAATCAGGGTAGATGTATTTGGTCTTAACCTGAGACTTGCACCGATAATACTTGCGACAATCAATATACTTTGGTTTTGGTCGTCCAGGGCTTTAACAGGTTCTGTGTACGCCTCTTCTGGGTATATTGAGAATCGTAGTGTATTGGGTGTGATGTCAAGATGGAAGTATCACTCCAGTAATAGTGGAGATGATGATCACGTAGGATGCGGAACTGGTGCTCTTATGTACTGCAGTCATCGGGATAATATGACTAGGTCATGATTATCCGATTATAGAGACTAGTTACCAGAGATCCGATATGTGCTTCGTACGGGGCAGACACAATTCCAGCCTCAGGCCTTGCATGTGACATCTGATACTGGATCGCAATACGCAATACTACATATACTACGCCTGATACAGATTACATATTCCTGAAAAGAATATTTCTGGAGAATTGGGTAGGCACGGTTTGCTAGAAGCCAACCATGTCTTGTAAATCGGTAAAAACGTAGTACTAGGTACGTACGTGTTCGGATAGTCCGACGACCGGATTTACTGCCAACATATCCGGGGATCTCATGGGTCGCTTCTCGAAGATTCAGTGATGACGTATGACTCGCACTTTATTAATCTGGGATTAATTATAAGAGAGAGAAAATTAATCTAGGATTAATTACGGAGATATTTTATCTGGGATAAAATATTATTTAAAGAGAGAGAACGATTAATTTGGAATTAATCGATAAAATAATATATTCGATATATTATACGAAATTGGATTTCGACGCGGAATTAAAATTAGATTTTAATTCGGGCAAACGAGTTAATTTAGAATTAATTCGCTAGCGACGTGAATAGTAATTTTGCTAGGCATAATTATTTAATTAAATTAGATTTAATTACGTTACAACGGAAAATTCGTTAATTCGGAATTATCGAACCCGAGCCCGGGAGTGTTTGCGAGCCTACTAGCATTTCGAATTCAAGTGCGGCCCACAAGTCACATCGCGAGTCACATCACTTGTCATTTTAGTGATAGATGTCAAGTCACATTTTTGGTGAGTGACATGCAGTCACTATTCATGATGTTGGTTGGTGTGGATATTTAATGAAATTTTGGCTGCAAATTTGGTTTGATTTTTTGAAAGTCATATACCAAAATTTTGGTAATAGATTTTTCATTTTATTGTTTTAAGAAAACAAAAGAACTCTCTCTCTCCCTCATTCTCCCAAAAATTCGGCCTTGGGCCAATTTTCTTCTCTCCAAAATCCTTCAATGCCGAGAGTTGAAGAAGAAGCTTAGGAAGATTTGTTGCAAATTTTCCAAGGTGTTAGCACACATTTGGAGTCTTACAAAGGTGATAGAGAAACCCACCCATGGGCATGGAATCCTTACCCAAAGCTTGGAGCTTGAAGATTCAAAATGGAGCACAAAAATAGAGGCAAAAACCGTGAGCTTCATGGAGGAAAAGCTTGAAGATTTTTGTTGTTCCTCGCATCGCAAAAGCCGATCTTTGTAAGTATGATTCCGCCATACTTCTTATGAGTATTCACACATGATTTCTATGCTTAATGATCTTGGGACTAACCTAGAAACCCAACAATGGTATCTTGAGCCTTGTTTAAGCATGAAATTGGAATTAGGGTAAAATTGGGTAAAAATGATTTGAGCATGTTTTGATGAAATTGATTGTTGATATATGCTTGAATGATGATAACATGGTGTTATGCATGATCAATTTGATGAAAATTGGATTGGATCAATTTTTCCCCAAATCATTGGCTTGGACGAATGTGGAGGTGCCCTAATTGTGGGACACATAAACTAGACGACGCATGCTGTCCCGGGCTCGCGGCCCGGTCGGGAGTACGGAGTAGCCAAGTGGGACTAAACCGGAGAATAATGGAGTCGCCACCCGGTGTGAACCGGGAAAATGAGATTTAAGGCTGCACTCACCCATCGTAAGGGAAGACCTCAAACCGTTGGGTTCGGAATGGTCCCTTACTTATGCCACTTGTAATGAAAGGATTTATGTACTAATTTAATCAGGCTTAAGTAGCACTTATTTCCAAGAGTATCATGCTTCTAAATTCACATGTACAAAATAAAACTTACACCTAAGTTTACATATATTTCACATCTAAGATTGCATGCTTGAAAGTACATCAAAGGAGCGACAAACATACAACTTCACTGGCATATTATATTCAAGAAAACACAAGCACACATACTAACCACACAAGCACACATGTGAGCACCTTCTCAAGTGGTACGTGGAATTGTATCCCAAGTACAGACCGTACTACCATCCATTCGGAATCGGCTACAGAATTTATGTCTGGGTTTCCATCCGATATACCACAAGAAATAATACTCAAATGTTATCATGACATAGGTATATGAATTGTAATACATTAAACACATTGTATTCATACATGTGGGGATAGCTACTAGGAAAACTATGTATGAAATCTGATGAAAAGGACTCAATTCAGTGGGTGCGCGTTCGCGTAGCGTTTGAAAACGCGTTCGAACGGTAAACAGAAGGTTCGCATTCGTATAAACGGAACCAGACCTGATGCATGATAAGACTAAGAAAGTGCGTGTGCGTTCGCGTAGCGTTTGAAAACGCGTTCGAACGGTAAACATAAGGTTCGCGTTCGTATAGCGTTCGAGAACGCGTTCGAACGGAACCAGACCTGATGCATGATGAGACTAAGAAAATGCGTGTGCGTTCGCGTAGCGTTCGAGAACGCGTTCGAACGGTAAACAGAAGGTTCGCGTTCGTGTAGCGTTCGAGAACGCGTTCGAACGGAGCCAGACCTGATACATGCAACACAAAGAATAAAGACAACAATGTCAAGCTCAGTATGTCCGATTAAACATATCTTACATTCAACCGAACAACATCAACCGGCGCGACAAAGCATCGTGGTAAAGGGCTTTAACCCCTCCCCATAGGGGATCCTACATTGCACTTACTAAGCCCATGCGCTCGATTGAATCATGCAAACAAAGAATTAAAAACAATAATATCAGACTTAGTATGCCCGATTGAACGTATCTTGCATTCAACCGAACACACATCAACCGGCGCGGCAAAGCATCGTGGTAAAAGGCTTTAACCCCTCCCTATAGGGGATCTTTCATTGCACTTACTAAGCCCATGCGCTCGATTGAATCATGCATACAAAGAATTAAAAGCAATAATATCAAACGTAGTATGCCCGATTGATTGAACGTATCTTGCATTCAACCGAACACATATCAACCGGCGCGGCAAAGCATCGTGGTAAAGGGCTTTAACCCCTCCACATAGGGGATCTTTCATTCCACTTACTAAGCCCATGCGCTCGATTGAATCATACATAAATAAGCAACATGCAGAATTCAAGTGACGAAAAATAAATAAACCAAAGCAACACAAAACAAAAGAGGGTGCCGTTTACTCAAGCGGTACGTGGAGTTGTATCCCGAGTACAGATCATACTACCGTCCATTCGGAATCGGCTATGAAATTTATGTCCGGGTTTCCATCCGATATACCGCGAGAGTTGACACATCTCTCATTTTATTCCACAGCCACAACATACAACATCTCATAATTCATGCATATTTATCTACTCAAGGGCCACAACATGCATTTCAACATGACAATCATGCAAGCAATACTCAATAAATAATACAAATAAAAAACAAAAAAACGAGTGTGAAAAATACCCTCAGGTCTAACCTTTTTGCCAACTTTCAGGCTTGCGTTTCACGGACGTCGGAAAGGGTACAGCTCCTCAACTTCTCCGGTTCACTGGTTTAGCGTCCTAGCTCACTGTTTTGCTGTTTTGCTTGCTGTTCAAACTCCGTTCTGCTACTGTTTGGCCTCTGTTTTGCTGCTAACTGTTCAGGTCACCTGTTTTGACGTTTCCACGGACTGTTCCGAGTTTTTTTGTGGGTTTTTAGTGTAGTCTTGTGTGATTATTTTTACGATTATGAATGCAGTTTTTATGTTACTGTTTTGAGGATTTTTGTTGGTTGTTGTTTCGGTGATATAGGAAGGCTTATGGGGCTGTGTTTTTGACGTGCGAAGGGCTGCTGTATTGGTGTATTTTTCGGTGATGTGAGGGAAAGAAATGAAGAGAAATTTGTTATATTTTTTGTGTGATATGCGTGAATGGAGAGCTTGGAGATGGGGGTTGGAAATTCTTTGCTTCTTTTTTCTTGTGATGGGCGTAAATTAGGAGAGGTGAATGCCTTGGAGAGGTGTGGTTTATATAGAGAAAGGCTAGGGCTTCACCTTGTCTCACAAGGAAGGGATTTTGGCATTAAAATGAGGATTTGATTTGGTATTCAACACGGAAATGATTAGATTGAGGGGGGACAAATCTTGGCTAGATTAGGAATGCAAAATATTTAATTTGTTATGATTGATTTTAATTAGGCATGATTATATTTTATGTTTTATTTAATTGGTAAATGGTTTAATTATTTCATTTAATATTTAATTTAATTTCCCATGTGTTTTAAATGTGTTTTATTAATTGGGATGTGTTTTATGGGCTTTGGGGGGCTAATTGGGCTGGGTGCGAGGCTAGCAGCAAAACCAGAAATACCGACTCCGTTCGAACGCCCATTCGAACGCTACACAAACGTCCGCAATCTGCCTGACGTTCGAACGAAGTAACGAACGCAGCACTAACGAAGACAGTGAACTTGTGAAATGAACTTGATGACGTACTTATTCTGAATTTCCTATTCCGACCTCCGTTTCCCGCAATATCCTTAGCTAAAAAGGTAGTGCCTCCAACTGAGACTCATCATCGGGTTTCACATGCAAAAATGCAATGCCTACAGTCGCCCCCACTTTGATGGGACTTGTGCAGTGTGTGGCTTTGAACAATCATATCAAAGTTATGCAATGCATTTTCACTTACCTGGCTCGGCTGCTGCCTCGAGCTGAGTTGGTGCTGCAATGGACCTTGATCCTGGGACGCATCCCAATAACTGCAACCGACAACGGGGGCACCTCGACCGTGGGCACCTCGACCCAATACCGCTGACAATAGGGACCTCGCCCTTGAACTGATGATGTAGTGGGCACCTCGACCCGGAACTACAACTGACAACGGGGGCACCTCGACCCTGGGCACCTCGACCCAACACCGCTGACCATAGGGACCTCGCCCTCGAACTGATGATGTAGTGGGCACCTCGACCTGGAACTACAACTGACAACGGGGGCACCTCGACCCTGGGCACCTCGACCCAACACCGCTGACCATAGGGACCTCGCCCTCGAACTGATGATGTAGTGGGTACCTCGACCCTGGGCACCTCGACCCGGAACTACAACAACGGGGGCCTCACCCTCAAGCTGATATGGGCCTCGCCCCCGAGCCGACATGATATGGGCCTCGCCCCCAAGCTGATATGGGCCTCGCCCCTTGGGACTCATCCCACAAACTGAAATTGCGATGACGCTGCTTGGCTCATTTATGCCGCTTTCTCCTTTCTTCGAACCTGCGAACACAAAACAAAAACAAACACGAAGAGAATGCAATGTTACGTGTATGCATGAATGATTTTCTTATTCCGTTGGGTTAGGTCTTCTGCTAATTCCCGTGGTGACTGTTCGTTCTTCTCTCCCTCAGGCAAAGTATTGCTTCAATCTGTCTACGTTGATCGGCTCGGTGAACTCGTTCCCCTCCAAGTATGATAGCTTTCACTCATTTCATTCTCCATTTACCTTCTGCACTATGAAAGGTCCTTCCCAGTTTGGTCTGAATTTCCTCTCGGATCTGTCGTCGATGGCCTCGAATGCTTAAGTACCAAATCACCTTTTCTGATCTTGGTGGGACGTACTTTCTTGTTGAATGCTCGGGCTAGTCTCTTCTGATACAACTGCATGTGATACAAAGACTTAGTTCTCTTCTCATCCAATAGTGCTAACTGATCAAACCTCTGTGCGACCCACTCCTGTTCCGGTAATTCTGCCTCTGCTAATACCCTCATAGACTGTATTTCCACTTCTACTGGTAACACTGCTTCCATTCCATAGACCAAAGAGTAAGGTGTGGCCCATGTTGCTGTCCTTACTGATGTTCTGTACCCCACAGAGCATATGGTAGTTTCTCGGCCCAATCTCTGCAGTTCTCTGTCATCTTGGCTAAAATCTTCTTTATGGTCTTGTTGGCTGCCTCAACTGCCCCATTTGCCTGCGGCCTGTACGGTGATGACTTGTGGTGGCCTATCCGTACCTCTGCAACATTGCCTTCGTCTCTCCTTGAAACTGAACTCCGTTGTCTGTCACTACATGATGCGGCATACCATACCGACAAATGAGGTTCCGAGCTATAAACTTTGCCATCTGTTTTGCTGTAACATTGCGGAATGATTCGGCTTCCACCCACTTCGAGAAGTAATCTACTGCCACTACTATAAAGCGATGCCCATTCGATGCATTCGTTCGAATTTCTCCAATCATATCAATCCCCATGCTGAGAAAGGCCACGGCTCTGATAGCCCGTGTAACTCTGTGTGCGGTAAGTGATTCAAATTACCATGTGCTTGACAATCATCACAGTGCTTTACCATCTTCGCGCAGTCTGTTTCCATGGTTGACCAATAAAAACCTTGTCTCACTATCTTGCGGGACAGATTCAACCGTTCATGTGCGGACCACATACCCCAGCGTGTATTTCTTCCATTAAATGTGGAGCTTCTTCTTTTCTCAAACACTTCAACTGAATACCGTTTGCTTGCCTCTTGTACAGTTCCCCTTTCAAAATCACATACTAGGAAGCCAACTTCTGAATGGCTATTCTGTCTTTTCTGCCTGCCCCTTCCGGGAGTTCGCCATGTTCCAGATACCTCTGAATGTCATAATACCAAGGTTTACCGTCGTCGACCTCAACTTCCAGAATTCTTTCTATCTCATAAACAGGTCTGCTCGCTGTTGTCAGTATCAACGGTCTCATCACTAACTTTTTTGGATTCTCCCAAGTTGCTGCAAGTGTAGCCAATGCGTCTGCCATCTAATTCTCTTCTCTCGGTAAGTGCTGAAACTTACACTCAGAGATAACCTGTGCCAACTTTCTGAGGTGAAAAAGGTAAGGTTTCAACCGTTCTTCTTTCAATTCCCACTCTCATCGCATCTGCTGGACTACCAACATAGAATCTCCGTAGACTTCCACACTCCCGGCCTTCAAGGCTATCAATGCTGTCAAACCAAAAACACATGCTTCATACTCGGCCATGTTATTAGTCACTCTGAATGCCAACTTCTTGGCTAAAGGCAAAGTCTCTCCCTCGGGGGTCACTATCACGATCCCAATTTCGGCTCCCTTGTAATTCACCGCTCCGTCAAAATACATCTTCCATCTCTGAACTGTTATTGCTTGGATCTCTTCGTCTGGAAATTCAAACTTATACTGATCCCCCTCAACAGGTTGCAATGCCAGAAACTCTGCTACTGCTCGCCCTTTGATCACTTTGGAGGTGAGATACTAAATGTCAAACTCTGTCAGCAATACCAACCATCTGCCCATCTTTCCCACTAGTGAAGGCACCGAATGAAGATACTTCAGAGGATTCTCCTTTGCCACTACCTAGATCTTGTATGACTGGAAGTAATGTCGCAACTTTCTAGAAGCCCATACCACGGCAAGATAGATCTTCTCAACTTCTTGATACCGAGCCTCATACGGGAGCATCTTCTTACTCAGATAATAGACTGCATGTTTTACCCCTGTCTCATCAGCCTGTACCATCATTGCCCCCAGTGCTTCTGATTCTATAGCCAAATACAATATCAAAGGTCTGCCCGGTCTCGGAGGTTTCAATACAGGAGGCTTTACCAAATACTCTCTGATTTTTTCGAAGGCTGTCTGACACTGTTCATTCCATCTCATTGGCTGATCTTTTCTCAACAGTTTGAAGATAGGCTCACATATTGATGTCAACTTGGCAATGAACCGACTGATGTACTGAATCTTTCCCAAGAATGCTCTGACTTCTTTTTCTATCTTCGGTGCAGGCATTTCTGTGATTGCCTTGATCTTTTCGGAGTCTACCTCTATTCCGCCCATTCCCACTGTATGACCAAGTAATTTCCCTGATGTCACCCCAAACACACATTTCTTGGGATTAAGCCGCAGGTTGTATCTGTCAACTCTCTGAAGGAACCTTTCCAGTGCTTCAATATGCCCAACTCTTGTCTCTGATTTTACCATCATGTCATCCACATACACCTCAATCTCTTTGTGCATCAAGTCGTGGAAAAGTGTAGTGGCCATCCGCTGATAAGTAGCCCCCGCATTCTTAAACCCAAACGGCATAACCTTGTAACAATAAATACCCCACTCAGTAACAAATGCAGTCTTATGTTTGTCTTCCTCAGCCATGAGAACCTGATTGTAACCTGAAAATCCATCTGCAAATGAATACATAGCAGATAAAGCCACACTATCAACCAGAACATCTATATGCGGCAGAGGAAAATCATCTTTCGGACAAGCCTTGTTGAGATCTCTGTAGTCTACACACATTCTGACCTTCCCATCTTTCTTCGGCACCGGTACTATATTAGCCAACCACTCAGGATATTTTACTACTTCCAAGAACCCCACATCTATCTGTTTCTTAACTTCCTCTCTGACTTTCTCAGCCCATTCTGGTCTCATCCGTCAGAGTTTCTGTGTGTGTCAGGCTGTTCTGTTTATGGGTCAGGTATTTTCTTGGAGTCTATCAGGTCTTGGATTTCATGGCGGAGTCGGGCACAATTGTCAGTGTCATGTCCCTTTTGTTGGTGAAAGTGACAGTAAAGGCTTAGGTATAATGTGATGGTAGGGGATTGGGTAATGGTTTGGCTTCCAAGGGTTTTAAAAGCCTTTGCCTCTTCAATTTCTCTAGCACCTTTGACATGGGTCTTCCTAAGTTGGAAAATCTCCGGTTCCGGATAGTGGCAATCTCAGCAGAAACGGGCTTTGTTCTCGATGTTCCCCCCAATGGGCCTCTTGTTCAGACCATAGAACTTTCTATTCTCGGCCTCTTCCTCTTCAATATCCATGACAGTTTCCCTCAACTGCCGAAAGTCTGCAATCATGGAGGTCATCCTCCTCAACTTGCTGTAAATGGAGGGCTTGGTGCCCTTGATAATCATCTTAATCTGATCCTTCTCCGAAGGCCTAGTCTGTATCTTCAACAACTGACCCCTCCATCGGTCCACATACTCCTTAAAACTCTCCTCCGATTTCTGCCTAACATTTTCCAGATCACGGAGTGACATATCGATCTCTAGGTCAGTGACATACTGCTTCAGGAAAGCATCAGCCAACTCCCTCCAATATTCCTTCACTTTCTTCTCCAAACTGTGGTACCACACCACGGGAGCTCCTTCAAGCGACATTCCAAACATTTTCTGCACTTGGCTCTGATATAAGCCAACTGAACTCATGACTGATACAAACTGTCGGAGATGCACCCTTGGATCCCCATTCCCGTTAAACTTAGCCATATCATGCATCTTGAACTGTGCCGGTAACTGTTCCTCGAAAGTCAGTGTGTTATAATCCAGCAAATCCTCATTCTTACCCCTCATCTTGCGGGTAACTGACTCAACCTGATCCCGGAGCTTCTGTAACTCTGCCTGAGACCCAGATACTCTGCCCGCTACATACTCTGCCATATCATCATCAAAAGTGGGGATATCATCCCCCAATCTGTTCGGTGGTTCCTCTTGTCTTACATCCCCAGAACTACCCCCAGCACGAGACCCGGCTATGCCAGCCACAACAGTAGTCAAAGCCTGCAACTGTTCAGTGATCTTGGCGAGACCGTTCTCTAACTGATCCATACGAGACACCTCATTATCAGATTCACTCATACTTGTTCTTTTAGTGAGTCTTGTCCCTTCTCTAACCCAAACGGTATATATGATGTCTTTTTGAGACATAGATGGTGTTAACATGATATATGTATGTATGAGGTGCATGAGATGCATCTAACATATATAACATACTAAATCAATTAAAACTTTCAAACAAATCGGCCCGTTATCATTTTAGAACCTTTCGGGCTAATTGTCATAGGAGTGAACCCATCCCAGTTTAAATGGCCCAACGAGTTCACATCTCATGACAAGGAGCCCAACTAAATCCAAATGGTAATGTTCCGAAAACAAGCACAAAGTGGCCCATCAACACTTAGATGCCTTTGGCCCAATCGTCATGAAATATGTTCTTGTCCCAGTTTAAATGGCCTAACAAGCCCATATCCCATGACAAGTGGTCCAAATGGATCCAAACGACAATGTTCCCAAACATAAGCATAGAAGAAAGATAATGCAAACATAACGTAATAATTTCTACAGAATGGCCCATCAACATTTCAGGAGCTTTGGGCCCAATGGACATAAGGTACGAACTCGCCCCAGTTTAAATGGCCCAGCAAGTCCGCATTTCTGACAATGGTCCAACTGCATCCAAATGAGGATGGTCCACTAGCACATACTCAAAGAAATAATTGTTACTTTAACCATACAAACCCGATCTATGGGTGGGTTCACAAGAGTATAGACAAAGGCTCTCATCGGCGAAGGATGGCCCACAACTAGGTCTCCCCAATCAAGGGTTCGAGCAACCAAGTGAGCGCACCCTTTTTTATACACTAAGGTACGTGCCAATGAGCTATGGTGTGTAACAGACTGTCAAATGGATTTCCCGTTGTAGATTCCCCAGAGGGAAGGTGGAGCGAGGCTCACTTAAATACCCAAGCCTCTTAGGCTCTTATCGCTTGTTGTCAGGAATAAACAACGAGTCCTCCAAATTAGTCCATCACAATAGGCTACGGGTAGATGGCTATATAGGTGCCTTCACAGCTTTTCCTTCTAGAAAGGTAGTGAATGCAGGAAGACACCCAACCATTACCTAGCCTTAAAATGCCTTTGATTAAACCCCCATTTTATCCACTATAGACACGGTCAATTAAAACATAAATCCAAAAATTACAAGACAATATTCGGGGCCGATTCTCTATCCCCGTGGAGTCGCCAGACTATGGGACACAGAAACTGGATGACGCATGCTGTCCCGGCTCGGCCGGTCGGTCGGGAGTACGGAGTAGCCACGGGGGACTAAACCGGAGAATAATGGAGTCGCCACCCGGTGTGAACCGGGAAAATGAGTTTTAAGGCCGCACTCACCCATCGCAAGGGAAGACCTCAAACCGTTGGGTTCGGAATGGTCCCTTACTTATGCCACTTGTAATGAAAGGATTTATGTAATAATTTAATCAGGCTTAAGTAGCACTTATTTCCAAGAGTATCATGCTTCTAAATTCACATGTACAAAATAAAACTTACACCTAAGTTTACATATATTTCACATCTAAGATTGCATGCTTGAAAGTACATCAAAGGAATCTCCAGTAGACCAGACCTATTAAGGGTCCGGATGAGACTTCAACCTGAACCGTCAAAGGTTTCAGAGAATGTTCCCGTCAACTGAACCATATGAAGATCCATGATAATCTCCAGTCTACTAGATCTGAAGAAGGTCCAGAAGCGTCTTCAATGTCGTCTGGACCATATGAAGGTGCAAGTCTTCAACCTGACCCGACAAGGGTCTTGGGGAATGTTCACGTCGACTTGACTAGATGAAGGTCCAGGAGAATCTCCAGTCAACTAGACCTGAAAAAAAGTCCAGGGGAGTCTTCAACGTTGTCTGAACTAGATGAAGGTCCATGATAATCTCCAGTCGACCAGACCTGCTAATGGTCCAATGAGTCTTTAACCTGAACTGTCAAGAGTCTCGGGGAATGTTCCCATCAATTGGACTAGATGAAGATCCAAGATAATCTTTAATCGACTAGACCTAAAGAAAGTCCAATGGAGTCTTCAATGTCGTCTGGACCAGATGAAGGTCCAGGTCTTCAACCTGACCCGACATGGGTCATGGGAATATTCCCGTCGATTGGACCAGATAAAGGCCCATGATTATCTCCAGTCGACTAGACTTGAAGAATGTTCAGAGTAGTCTTCAATATTGTATGTACCAGACAAAGTTCAGTCGACTGGACCTGATAAATGTCCATGAGAGTGTAGGACACAGAAATCGGCGACGCTATTCTAGGCTCGCGGCCTAGTCGGGAGTACGGAGTAGCCCACGGGGGAACTAAACCGGAGAAATAACATGGAGTCGCCACCCAGTGTGAACTGGGAAATGATTTAAGGCCGTATTAACCCCTCACAAGGGAAGACCTCAAACCGTTGGGTTCGGAACGGTCTCTTACTTATGTCACTTGTAATGAATGGATTTATGTGATAATATAAGCAAGTCTACGCAACATGCACATGCAAGAATAACCTATATCTTAGTTTTCATACAACCTATATCTAAGTTCGCATGCATAAAAGTAAATCAAAATATCGGCAAGCACTCAATCTCATGAACTCATTAAATTAATAAATGTGGAAATATAAAGCAACAATAAACGTAAATTAAATGCGAAATAATAAAAGACTAATAATACGAAATAAATGCGGAATAATAAATATGTGACCAAAGTATTTGGCCGTTTTCAATGTAGGACTTCGCATACCCGGTTGGACGTATTCCACGTCCAACCAAGCATGCCGTTTCCAGGATGACAAAATGAAATATAACAAAGGGTGCCCTCAGGTCTTACCTTTTAAGTCACTTCTCGGGAGTGCGTTACGTGGTCGTCGGAAGGGTTAGTGCTCCGCAACTCCTCAAGTTCACTGGTTCAATGTTTTCCTTCGTCGTTTCATTGTTTTGGGCTGTTGTTTTCTCTATTTTTGCTGTTGTTTTCAGGGACTGTTTTGGGGGTTATTGGCTTCGGTAATGGGTGCAGTTTGTAAAGGGAAAGTCTGTGTCGATATGTGTGTGGAGTTGACTATGCCGGTGTGTGTGTTTAAGGGATGTGAGTGGTGTGTGCTTTGTGTTGATTTATTTACGTGGGTGAGGGTGCGGCTTGTGAGCGCTGTTTGTGGTGAATGAGGGCAGGCTGTGCTGAAGGTTCGTAAGAAAAGCGTGAGTGAGCTAGCTGATCTGAGTTCGGTTAGTGGGCTTGCTTTGTTTGTTTGTGAGGCAGCGTGAGTGGCTTGTGTACTAGGCAGGGTGAGTTGTGCCCATTTTTCAATGAGAGGGAAGAGGGTTCTGTTTTGTGTATGGCTTACGGAGTCGTGTGTGGAGGGCGCTGAGCGTGTCGTGTGTGCGTGTGTTTTGTGAGAAGAGTGAGTGTAGTGTCGGTTTGTGAGGAGTGTGTGTTGATTCGTGTTTGAGAGATTGAGGGCTGTGTACATGAGTGTGTGGCTTGCTGATTTGCTAGGGTTTAGTCGGTGGTGTTTGATGTGTGGTTCAAGTGGAGGGCTGCATGGTGGGTTTTTGTGTGAGGTGAATAAGTTGTTTGCCCAGAGTGGTGAGAGGGTGAAGAGAGAATAGAGGGGGGCAGTTAGGCCAGAGACATGGATGCGCTCAGGGTTATTTTCTTTTTGTTTTTTCGTGAATGAGCTAGGTTATTTTCTTTGTGTTTTCGTGAGGATGAGCCAGGGTCCAAGAGTTTGGCTTGTGTTTTCTTTTATAGGAGAGGGTTGGGGTTATCCTTGTATAGGTAGGGAAAGAATATTGTAATTATGGGGGAAATATTTATTTTGTGTATCATAAGGAAAAGATATCTTTAATTATGGAGGTAATTTGTTTTAGTTAGGAAGATGATTATTGGGATTTGATTTGATTTCATTTAGTTTAGGCATGTGATTTAATTTAATTAGGAATGTGATTTATGAGATTTTATTTGATTTATTTAATTTAGGAATGAGATTTGTTTTGATTTAATTGGATTTGATTTAATTTAATTTGATTAATTTAATTTTTGACATGTGTTTTAAATGTTTTATTATTATTGGATGTGATTTAACAGGCTTGGGCTAGGTGGGCGTATGGCTTTGGTTTTGGGCTTGGTGGGCTTGTGCTTTGGTTTTGGATTATGGATGTGTTTTTAAAACAGAGGTCTAACAAGCAAACCCGAAGCTAAACAAGCGAATTAAATACAATAAGATGTCAATTCCTGACTCTTCCATTGCGACGTCTGTTTCCCGCGACTTCCACAATTTAAAGAGGTAGTGTCGCCATGTGAGACTCATCATCGGGACTTACATGCAAAAATGCAGTGCCTACAGTCGCCCCCACTTTGATGGGACTTATTCAGTGTGTGACAATGACAATCCTATCAAAGTTATTCAGCCAGCTGCCACTGACTTGCCTGCTGCTTCGAACTGAGTTGATCTGGTGGTCCATTTTCGAACTGTGCTCCATTTTTGGAGCGCCATTTTCGGCATCTGTCGTGTGCTCCATTTTGGAGCGCCATTTTCGGCATCTGTTGTGTGTGCTCCATTTTGGAGCTCCATTTTCGGCATCTGTGGTGTGTGCTCCATTTTTGGAGCGCCATTTTCGGCATCTGTCGTGTGTGCTCCATTTTGGAGCGCCATTTTCGGCATCTGTTGTGTGTGCTCCATTTTGGAGCGCCATTTTCGGCATCTGTCGTGTGTGCTCCATTTTGGAGTGCCATTTTCGGCATCTGTCCTGTGTGCTACATTTTGGAGCGCCATTTTCGGCATCTGTCGTGTGTGCTCCATTTTGGAGCGCCATTTTCGGCATCTGTTGTGTGTGCTCCATTTTGGAGCGCCATTTTAGGCATATGTCGTGTGTGCCCCATTTTGGAGCTCCATTTTTGGCATCTGTTATGTTTGCTCCATTTTGGAGCGCCATTTTCGGCATCTGTTGTGTGTGCTCCATTTTGGAGCTCCATTTTCGGCATCTGTTGTGTGTGCCCCTTTTGGAGCGCCATTTTCGGCATCTGTTGTGTGTGCTCCATTTTGGAGCGCCATTTTCGGCATCTGTTGTGTGTGCTCCATTTTGGAGCGCCATTTTCGGCATCTGTTGTGTGTGCTCCATTTTCGAGCGCCATTTTCGGCATTTGTTGTGGTACATTTCCGAACCGTGCTGTGCGAGAATGAGGCTCATTTTTGAACCGTTACTTGATGAGATGGTTTTTGCCGCTACAAACCTGCAAATACAAAACAAAAATTGCATGTATGTGATATGTATGCATGTATGCATGGATATGTTTCCTATTCCGATGGGTTAGGCTTTCCTTGTGCTCCTTGGTGCCATTTGCCTGCAAAAGTATTTGGTCACCCCCTGGGCCTGCTCATAGTTCCTTTCTATCGATTCTCTCTTGGTGATTGCTCAGTTTTTAGTCTCATTGCTCAATCCCTTATTCGCGGGGTGGTTGACTGGTCGCCCCCAGACTCGATTTAGCTTTTTACTATTTGTTGCTTGCACTGGCCAAAGTAGATCATGTGATGTGACGCTCCAAAACTGCTGATGATCCGGGCCTCGACCCTGAGACTCATCCCCAAAATTGATACCGATGCTGATGTGGGCCTCAACCCTGGGACTCATCCCAAAACTGATACTGATGCGGGCCTCGCCCCCAAACCAATACTGATGTGGGCCTCACCCTCAGACTGATACTGATGCGGGCCTCGCCCCCAAACTGATACTGATGTGGGCCTCGCCCCAGACTGATACTATTGTGGGCCTCGCCCCCAGACTGATATCGATGTGGGCCTCGCCCGAGACAGATACTGATGCGGGCCTCGCCCCCAAACTGATACTGATGTGGGCCTCACCCCAGACTGATACTGATATGGGCCTCGCCCCCAAACTAATATCGATGTGGGCCTCGCCCTCAGACTGATACTGATGCGGGCCTCGCCCCCAAACCGATACTGATATGGGCCTCGCCCCTAGACTGATACTGATGTGGGCCTCGCCCCCATACCGATACCGATGTGGGCCTCGCCCTCAGACTGATACTGATGCGGGCCTCACCCCCAAACCGATACTGATATGGACCTCGCCCCCAGATTGATACTGATATGGGCCTCGTCCCCAAACTGATACTGATGTGGGCCTCGCCCCAGACTGATACTGATGTGGGCCTCGCCCCCAGATTGATACTGATGTAGGCCTTGCCCCATGCTCAATTTTCAAGATTGATTCTGATGTGATGTCGCATATCAACATGCTGTATTGCCTCTCACGAGATAGTCCTGATAGCTAAACCTATTTTTCGTCCTCAACGGATGCTTCGCGTCGAAACCAAAGAACCTTCAAAGTACTTAATATACTCAATTCTGATCATCTGCACGAGTGATCTGAACTAGACTCCTAGTATGTGTGTGCCAAGGCTCTTTCGTGGCTTAATCCTTAAGTAAGCCAACTCGATGATTTTGCCTCGAAGAATTGGGATCAATGGGTCAAACCAACCTAGATGTCTTGATTATACGCTGTTCTTACTTCCTCGTACTCAACATGATATGGTCTTCTTATTTTTTCTTTTGTCTCTCTCTTTTCTTTCTTTTCATTTTGAACTTTTTTTTTCTTTTTTTTTCTTTTTTTTTCTTTTTCTTCTTTTTTTTTCAGCACACCTACCATTTAAGGTAGCATTTCTCCTCATGGTGGTCCTAATACTCGCCCATAGGTAGCTTCACGCTTATCGGTTATAGGTGGTCTATTTTTTTCTTTTTTCTTTTCAGGGACTTTTCTTCGTTTCGAACCATATCATATATTGTAGCATAAGTAAACCAGGATGGACATCCAGGCAAATGGTCATTCACTGATCCGCCATCTCTTCAACTAGTCATCTTGCCGACCACTCAGGCTTCTACTGCTTAGATCCCGTAATTAAGTGCTCGTGAGTCTAGCCGAGATCAACTTCTCAAAATATCGGACGAGAGTACATCTCGCACTTATCATTTCTAAGGTTTCACCCCAAAGCAAATAATGTCATCACCGGACTTATGCCTAACTATTAGGGACTAAAACAAACAATCCATTTTTCTCTCTTTTTTTTTTTTTTTTTTGAGGCCCCCCAATGGTCTTTTTATCCTTGCCGTAAAATTTTCTGTTTCTCGATTTCTTTTTTCCCCGACATCCAGGTTTGCTAAACTCTTCTTGACGAGTCTTCTTATATCCCTAACCCAACGGATATCTATGATGGCTTTTAAGACACAAGGGTTAACATGATGCGTGTATGCATGAGATGCATGAAATGCGTGTGATGCATGGAATGTATAAGTCGGCCCATTATCATTTTAAAGCATTCAATCATACTATTGCGAGGTGCAAACTTGTCCCAGTTGAAAAGGCCCAATGTGGGAACACATGAATCTGGGGCGACGCATGCTGTCCCGGGCTCGCGGCCCGGTCGGGAGTACGGAGTAGCCACGGGGGACTAAACCGGAGAATAATGGAGTCGCCACCCGGTGTGAACCGGGACAAAGATTTAAGGCCGCACTCACCCCTCGCAAGGGAAGACCTCAAACCATTGGGTTCGGAATGGTCCCTTACTTATGCCACTTGTAATGTAGAGATTTATACAATAATCCAACCAAGCCTATGACATATATTTCCAAGTGTACCACAATCCTAAGTTCACATGCTTAAAAGTAAAGTTTACATCTAACATGCATGAAATCAAGTCCTATTGCTGAGTTCACATGCTTAAAGGTAGGCTTTTGCAACGACAAGCACATAACATCACAAGAATTTAATCATTTATGTAAACATAAACACAATAGTCTTGGTAATATTTGCATGTAATATAAAGGGAATCAAAATGACGACAAATAATGTTATAGGCGCATTGTGTAAAGAAGCATATAAAATATGGTCAAAATAACCGCGTGATAAACAAAATCAATACAAACACATAAGTTGAGAAGATGAAGAAAGAAAGTATGCCAAAGATGAACAATCAAAGATGCAATTTTACATTAAAGATGAACATGCCATAATGATGCCAAAGAATACAACTACCATGAGTGAAAGAAATGGATACCGAGAAGAAGAGAAATGCAACATGTGTCTATATCCATATAATTACTACCAATTTTCCATTAAGCATGTTATATGTGATACAAGATTATGCAATGAATAAGATGCAATAAATAAAGATGCATAAAAAGGATTTTGTAAAACAGTGATAAATCGCGTAATGAATAGCGAGGCAAAACATCATGGCAAAGGTAGCCTTATGGCGTTTTCCCTCGAATGGAAGACCTTAAAACCACCATAGTTAAGCCCATGCGCACACATCACATAATAAAGTGCGATAAATAAAGATGCATAAAAAGGATTTTGTAAAACAGCGATAAATCGCGTAATGAATAGCGCGGTAAAACATCATGGCAAAGGTAGCCTTATGGCATTTTCCCTCGAATGGAGGACCTTAAAACCACCCTAGTTAAGCCCATGCGCACTCATCACATAATAAAGTGCGATAAATAAAGATGCATAAAAAGGATTTTGTAAAACAGCGATAAATCACGTTATGAATAGCGCGGCAAAACATCATGGCAAAGGTAGCCTCATGGCGTTTTCCCTCGAATGGAGGACCTTAAAACCACCATAGTTAAGCCCATGCGTATATATCACATAATAAGATGCAATAAATAAATATGCATAAAAAGGATTTTGTAAAACAGTGATAAATCGCATAATGAATAGCGCGGCAAAACATCATGGCAAAGGTAGCCTTATGGCGTTTTCCCTCGAATGGAGGACCTTAAAACCACCCTAGTTAAGCCCATGCGCACACATCACATAATAAAGTGCGATAAATAAAGATGAATAAAAAGGATTTTGTAAAACAGCGATAAATCGCGTAATAAATAGTGCGGCAAAACATCATGGCAAAGGTAGCCTCATGGCGTTTTCCCTCGAATGGAGGACCTTAAAACCACCCTAGTTAAGCCATGCACACATATCACATAATAAGATGCAATAAATAAATATGCATAAAAAGGATTTTTTAAAACAGCGATAAATCGCGTAATAAATAGCGCGGCAAAACATCATGGCAAATGTAGCCTTATGGCGTTTTCCCTCGAATGGAGGACCTTAAAACCACCCTAGTTAAGCCCATGCGCACATATTACATAATGCATAAAAAATGAAATAAACAAATATAAGATATCGGATATCGTATACCCGACTGAACACATCTCTCATCCAATCAAGTATACATCATCTGGCGCGGCGAAGCATCGTGGTAAAGGATTTTACCCCCTTTTAGGGGACCTTTCATCGCACTTACTAAGCTCATGCGTATCATCTCCATATGACATAAATAAATGATATGCGGAAATTAAAAGACAGAAAAATTAAACGGCAAATAATTAAATGAACAAGATAACATAAAATCAATAAGTGCCGTTTGCTCAAGTGGTACGTGGAATTGTTGCCCAAGTACAGACCGTACTACCATCCATTCGGATTCGGCTACGAAGTTTACGTCTGAGTTTCCATCCTATATACCACAAGAGACGACACTTCCATTCATCTAAAATCCACAACAAACATCATATACACAAAAATGCCACAAATATAGAAAATATAATCAAAGTAAATGACCAGAAATTAAATAGAAATAAGTGTGAAAAATACCCTCAGGTCTAACCTTTTTAGTTGTCCTCGGACTTGCGTTTCGCGGAGATCGGAAGGGATGAAAGCTCCTTACTTTTCCGGTTCACTAGCTTCGCGTTTTGGCTCGCTGTTCCACTATTTTTCCCACTGTTTTGGCGTCGTTTTGCTGCTATTTTTGACGTGTCTTCTGCTCACTGTTTCAGGTCCTGTTCTTCTGTTTCGGCTTCGTTTTTCTGCTATTTTTGACGTGTCTTCTGCTCACTGTTTCAGGTCTTGTTCTTCTGTTTTAGTGGACTATTATGTGTGTTTTTTTAAAGACTGTTTGTGCAGGTTTGTTGTGATTTTTCAAGGGTTAGATATGCAGTTTTTGCTCACTGGTTTGGGGTATTTTGGGGGCTGTTTGATGGACAAGACTTGGGCAAATGGCTGCTATTTTTACGAGTCAGTTTTAGATGTGTAAGGGCGCTGTTCTGGTTGTTTTATGCGTTGATGTTGCTTCTGTTCTGGTTGAGATTTGCGTGAGTTGTGATGATGTTTTAGATGTTATTTTGGTGATGGTGATGGATGTTGAAACTCGGCAATGGATGGGAGGCTAGGGGTTGTGTTCACGGCCAAGAGAATGAGAGATGAATAGAAGATTTTGCTTTGGCGAGAGGTTGATATCTTCTAGGGTTAAGGTCTTGTGATTTGTGTGTGAATCAGGGAATATGTTGATGTCTTGGGCGTGTATTAGAGAGAGTGGGAGAGATGGTGTGGCTAGGTTAGTGCATGTTTATATAGAAGAGAGCTAGGGTTTGCCCTTGTCTCACAAGGAAGAGATCTAGTTTCCAAATTAGGAGTCCTAAGAATGGTATACACAAGATTGAGGGGGGACAAAATATTTTAAATTAGGAAGTCAACTATTTTAAATTGGTAGATGTCTTATTAGATTAGGAAGTCAAATATTTGATTGGTTTTAATTGGTTAGGATTGATTTTAATTAGGCTTATCTTCTTTTTAATTTTAGTATATGATATATTCAAATTACTTAAATTAGGCATGATTTTAGTTTAAGTTTGGTAAATGTTTTATTTAATTATTTAATTAATTATATTAATATCTTATTTAGTTAATTTTTAATTAATATTTATTTATTTAATTTGGGGGTATTTTAAGGGTGATGGGCGTGTGGGCCTTGGTGGGTGGAGTGGGCTTGGCTAGGTGCATGTTAATTTAGTTAAGTGTTTGGGCTAAGTTTGTGTGGGCTAGGTGGGGTGTGTAGGCTAAGTTCATGCAGACTAGGTGTGCGTGGGCCGGGTTTAGGTGTCTCGGGCCGAGCATAAATTTTAAAACAGAAAACAAACGAGTTACTTGAAGCCAAGCTAATGAACTTAATCCGTCAATGAATCAATTCTTGACTCTTCCCTTCCGATGTCTGTTTCCCGCGGTTTCCGTAACTTAAAAGGTAGTTGTCTCCATCAGGTTTCACATGCAAAAATGCAATGCCTACACCCAACAAGTTTACACTTTTGCGATAACATGGCTAAACAACTTCAAATGATAAAGGCCTAAACACGAAATGGCCCATGGGCATTTTAGAAGCTTTTGGCCCAATTGCCATAAAGCACAGACTCGTCCCAGTTTAAATGGCCCAACAAGCCCATACCTCATGACAAAAGGTCTAACTGGATCCAAATGACGATGGTCATAAACGCAAACATAAAGGAGTAGTTTCTATTGGTCCTACAACTACGATTCATATGTGGGTTTATAGAGGTATAGACAAAGGCTCTCGTCGACGAAGGATTGCCCACAACTAGGTCTCCCCACTCAAGGGTCCGAGCGACCAAGTGAGCGCACCTTTTTTATACACTAAGGTACGTGCCAACGAGTTATGGTGCGTGACTGACTGTCAAATGGATTTCCCATTATAGATTCCCTAGGGGAGGGTGGAGCGAACTCTCTTAAATACTCAATCCTCTTAGGCTCTTATCGCCTTGGTGACAGGAATAAACAACAAGTCCTCCAAATTAGTCTGTCACAGTGAGCTGCGGGTAATGATTATCTAGGTGCCTTCACAGCTTTTCCTTATAGAAAGGTAGTGAATGAAGGAAGACACCAAACCATTACCTAGCTTTAATAATGCCTTTGATTAAACCCTTTCAACCCACGATAGACACGGTTAACTAAAGCACAAATCATAATCATTACAAGACATTATTTCTGGGCTGATTCTCTATCTCCGGTGGAGTCGCCAGACTGTAGGACACAGAAATCGGTGACGCTATTCTAGGCTCGCGGCCTAGTTGGGAGTACGGAGTAGCCCACGGGGGAACTAAACCGGAGAAATAACATGGAGTCGCCACCTAGTGTGAACTGGGAAATGATTTAAGGCCGCACTCACCCCTCGCAAGGGAAGACCTTAAACCGTTGGGTTCGGAACGGTCCTTTACTTATGCCACTTGTAATGAATGGATTTATGCGATAATATAACCAAGTCTACGCGACATGCACATGGAAGAATAACCTATATCTAAGTTCGCATACAACCTATATCTAAGTTTGCATGCATAAAAGTAAATCAAAATATCGGCAAGCACTCAATCTCATAAACTCATTAAATTAATAAATGCGGAAATATAAAGCAACAATAAACATAAATTAAATGTGAAATAATAAAAGACTAATAATATGAAATAAATGCAGAATATTAAATATGTGACCAAAGTATTTGGCTGTTTTCAATGTAGGACTTCGCATACCCGGTTGGACGTATTCCACGTCCAACCAAGCATACCGTTTCCAGGACGACAAAATGAAATATAACAAAGGGTGCCCTCAGGTCTTACCTTTTAAGTCGCTTCTCGGGAGTGCGTTACGTGGTCGTCGGAAGGGTTAGTGCTCTACAGCTCCTCCGGTTCACTGGTTCAATGTTTTCCTTTGTCGTTTCACTATTTTATGCTGTTGTTTTCTCTATTTTTGCTGCTGTTTTCAGGGACTGTTTTGGGGGTTATTGGCTTCGGTAATGGGTGCAGTTTGTGAAGGGAAAGTCTGTGTCGATGTGTGTGTGGAGCTGACTATGCCAGTGTATGTGTTTAGGGGATGTGAGTGGTGTGTGCTTTGTGTTGATTTGTTTACGTGGGTGAGGGTGCGGCTTGTGAGTGCTGTTTGTGGTGAATGAGGGCAGGCTGTACTGAAGGTTCGTGAGAAGTGCGTCAGTGAGCTGGCTGATCTGAGTTCGGTTAGTGGGCTTGCTTTGTTTGTTTGTGAGGCAGCGTGAGTGGCTTGTGTACTAGGCAGGGTGAGTTGTGCGTGTTTTCAATGAGAGGGAAGAAGGTTTTGTTTTGTGTATGGCTTGCGGAGTCGTGCGTGGAGGGCGCTGAACATGTTGTGTGTGCGTGTGTTTTGTGAGAAGAGTGAGTGTAGTGTCGATTTGTGAGAAGTGTGTGCTGAGGCGTGTTTGAGAGATTGAGGGCTATATACGTGAGTGTGTGGCTTGCTGATTTGCTAGGGTTTAGTCGGTGGTGTTTGATGCGTGGTTCAAGTTGAGGGCTGCATGGTGGGTTTTTGTGTGAGGTGAATGAGTTGTTTGCCGAGAGTAGTGAGAGGGTTAAGAGAGAATAGAAGGGGGCAGTGAGGCGAGAGACATGGATGAGCTCAGGGTTATTTTCTTTTTGTTTTTTCGTGAATGAGATAGGTTATTTTCTTTGTGTTTTTGTGAGGATGAGCCAGGGTCCAAGGGTTTGGCTTTTGTTTTCTTTTATAGGAGAGGTTGGGTTATCCTTGTATAGGTAGGGAAAAAATATTGTAATTATGGGGGAATATTTAATTTGTGTATCATAAGGAAATGATATCTTTAATTAGGGAGGTACGTTGTTTTAGTTAGGAAGATGATTATTGGGATTTGATTTGATTTCATTTAGTTTAGGCATATGATTTAATTTAATTAGGAATGTGATTTATGAGATTTGATTTGATTTATTTAATTTAGGAATGAGATTTGTTTTGATTTAATTGGATTTAATTGGATTTGATTTGATTTAATTTGATTTAATTTAATTTTTGACATATGTTTTAAATGTTTTAATTATTATTGGATGTGATTTAATGGGCTTGGGCTAGGTGGGCGTATGGCTTTGGTTTTGGGCTAGGTGGGCTTGTGGCTTTGGTTTTGGGTTAGGGATGTGTTTTAAAACAGAGGTCTAACAAGCAAACCGAAGCTAAACAAGCGAATTAAATCCAATAAGATGTCAATTCTTGACTCTTCCCTTCCGACGTACGTTTCCCGCGACTTCCACAATTTAAAGAGGTAGTGTCTCCATGTGAGACTCATCATCGGGACTTACATGTAAAAATACAGTGCCTACAGAGAGACTTCACTCCACTAGACCTGATGAAGGTACATGAGAGTCTTCACTCTATTATACCTGATGAAGGTCTATAAGGATCTTTACTCCACTGGACCTGATGAAAGTCCATGAGACTTCTGTCGACTGGACTTGATGAAGGTTCGTGTTCACTCCAATTGACCTGATGAAGGTCCATGAGGGTCTTCACTCCACTTGACCTGATGAAGGTCCATGAGAGTCTTCATTCTACTAGACTTGATAAAATTCCAAGAGAGTCTTTACTCCACTATACCTATTAAAGGTCAATGAGGGTCTTCACTCCACTAGACCCGATTAATGTCCATGAGACTTCGGTCGGCTGGAACTGATGAAGGTTCATGAGAGTCTTCACTCCACTAGATTTGATGAAGGTTCATAAGACTTTGGTCGACTGAACCTAATAAAGATTCTTAATGGTCTTAACTCCACTAGACCTGAAGAAGGTCCATAAGACTTCGGTCGACTTGACTTGATGAAAGCCATGAGGGTCTTCACTCCATTAGACCTGATGAACGTCAATGAGAGTCTTCACTCCATTATACCTTATCAAGGTCTTCACTCCATTATACCTGATCAAGGTCTTCACTCCATTATACATGATGTTTATGAGGGTCTTCACTCCACTAAACCTGATGAAGGTCCATGAGACTTCAGTCGACTAGACTTAATGAAGGTCCATGAGGGTTTACACTCCACTGGACCTGATGATGGTCCATGAGACTTGGGTCGACTGGACTTGATGAATGTCCATGAGGGTCTTCACTCCACTGGACCTGATGAAGGTCCATGAGACGTCAGTCGACTGGACCTGATGAAAGTCCATGGGGGTCTTCACTTCACTAGACCTGATGAAGGTCCGTGAGAGTTTTCACTCTACTAGATCTGATGAAGGTCCAAGAGAGTCTTCACTCCACTATACCTGACGAAATTCCATGAGACTTCGGTCGACTAGATCTGATAAAGGTCCATGAGGGTCTTTAACCATTAGACCTGATGAATGTCCATGAGACTTTGGTCGACTGGACCCGATGAAGGTTCACGATGGTCTTCACTCTACTAGACCTGATAAAGGTCCATAAGACTTCGTTCTACTGGATCTAATGAAGGTCCATGAAGGTCTTCACTCC
The DNA here is from genome assembly GCA_019454045.1 of Zanthoxylum bungeanum. NCBI lineage: Eukaryota > Viridiplantae > Streptophyta > Magnoliopsida > Sapindales > Rutaceae > Zanthoxylum > Zanthoxylum bungeanum. Next base: position 24,788 of record SKCR01044246.1, on the reverse strand, counting down.
ATTAGACCTGATGAACATCAATGAGAGTCTTCACTCCACTATACTTGATGAAGGTCCATGAGGGTTTTCACTCCACTAGACCTTATGAAGGTCCATGAAACTTCGGTCAACTAAACTTAATGAAGGTCAATGAGGGTCTTCACTCCACTTGACTTGATGAAGGTCATGAGACTTGGGTCGACTGGACCCAATGAAGGTGAATGAGGGTCTTCACTCCACTTGACCTGATGAAGGTCATGAGACTTAGGTCGACTAGACCTGATGAAGCTCCATGAAGGTCTTCACTCTAGTGGACTTGATAAAGATTCACGAGACTTCGATCGACTGGACCTGATGAAAGTTCATGAGGTTCTTCACTCTACTAGACCTGATGAAAATCCATGAGGGTCTTCACTCTACTAGACCTGATGAAGGCCCATGAGAGTCTTCACTCCACCAGACCTGATGAAGGTCTTCCTGTATAGTCTAAAGTTGATAGAATCCATCCATGTCATATGGAGAATATGATTATCCTCTCATGTCGTCTGTAAGAGATGACAATCATTCCATGTAGTCTGGAGTATATGACATTCCATCTATATCATCTGGAGAAGAAATCATTTCATGTCATTTTGAGGAGATGAAAATCCTTCCACGTCATCTGAAGGAGATGACAATCCTTCTATATCTTCTGGAGAAGATGATAATTCTTTAATGTCGTTTGGAGGAGATGACAATCCATCCATATCGTTGGGAAAAGATGACAATCCTTCAACATCATTAGGAATATTTTATTATATATCAATCTAATATGTCTAATGACATTACTATTAACAAGGTTGAAATGGAAATGTAGTTATTTTATTAATAAATAATAAAATATAATGTTTAATACATTATTCGAATTGACGCTCCAAGCACCAACTCCAACAACATTATCATTTATCAACTAAACATATATGAGCTATCATATAATTACGAATTCATGACCTTTATGCAAACTGTTTTTATCTTCTTTATAATAATCCTTCAAGCTTCTTATTATGCTTTATCCTTTATATACCTAAGGTTATTCAGATGCACACGCCTATACCGACTTAGAGTCTCATCACATAAGGCGTATAATGCATAAATCCAAAACCTTTAGTATTTGAAAGCTTTATTATCCAATTCATTTAAATTCTTTTATCTTATAACATGGGACGATACATATATGAAATATTATCACTCGTGTAATCTTTTATTACTCATAATTCCAATATTAACATTTATACAGAAAACCCTACGAATGTTTGATTTCCAAGTCCAAAATATACTTACCTCTAAAAATTCAAAAAACATAACGTATACAGATCTTCAAATCTTTTACACACCAATCTTATGTAACTAAATATCTTATACATTTATATACCTTTATGAATTCGGAAAACATAACTTCTATTGATCATTAGATCCTTCATTTAACCATCACACATTTTTGAAAAATGTTTTCAATATTAGCATTTATATATATACATATCCAAACTTAAAAACCTAACCTATACAGATTTCCAAATCTTGTTCCTAACTATACATCATAATCATCATGAGAAAATTGGTTATACACACACATGTCCATCACAAATATTACAAAATCAATCTCATCCACACAGCAGAAACAGAAAACATAAAGCAAGATGCTTATTATCAGAAGTGGAAACATATCACAAACTTTTTACATACATGTCACATTCTACATCAAGTACAAAAATTACATTATAAATTCCATACAGTCATCTCATACATTATCAGAAATCAGAACACGCGGTAATCATTTTCAAAATCTAACTTATACAAAATAAATCTTTATGATATCAGAAATATTTCATAACCAAAATCATTAAACTATTTAGGCATCCATTACCCGAACCATGCGCAAAGACCGAATAATGTCCGAACAAGACCATGTTGACAGAGGGTAGTGGGCCATCCATTTTATGATTGTTATGACCCCATAATAAGCTCCACATAATTTTTTAAAAAAAACTAAAATTGTCATCAGATTCAGTGACATAAACATATCCTCAAGTGCCTCGGTGGAAACATATGAACGATTATAAAACTCAAAAATAGAAATCAAGCGCCGAGGCAGAAACTTATCATCATCATATATACTCAAAAATGAGATATGCATAATGTAGCAGAATGACCGTAGTCAAATGGACAGAGCCCCATAAAATAGAGAATGCATAATGTAGCAAAATCATTTCATATCAAAAGTGGAGTCAAAATATTTTGTTTGTTCATGAATAAATTTTCAAAAATCACATGCATATCACTTATTCCAAAAGACACAATCAAAGGCATCCATTCACATGTCAAGTAGATCATAAAACACGTATTTATAAATCATTGTTTGACAAGAAGCCCACAGAGAGGGCATATCACACAACATATTTCATAGTCATCAAGCATTGTCAAATGACTCGTACATCATAATAAATTATCACCATATCAGATACATATCAATGACATACTTCTAGTTTAATATATATATACACATATTTATTACTGGAGTTGCTGCTCGGCGTGTCAAATTTTTATTGTATTTATTGTAAATACGATGTATATTTTATTTTATTATGAATAAAATTAAGTAATTTTCATCAATATAATCTTATATATGGTAAATATGTAAAAGACCTTAGAATGAATAATTGTGACGTAATTACAAAAGCGACGTAATTGTTACTGAGAAATGTCATAATACAATTCATTCTTAAATTGTTCCTAGCCAAGGTTTACATACTTGGTCAGTTAGTAAACACGTGAGACTGGTACGTGTCATATATTAGAATTGTTCTAATGGTTTATCTCAGTATATCATGAGTCTTGGGAGACTCATATAGACACGTAGGTATTTATTGGATAAATACTGAAAGACTCATTCGAAGATTCCTGATAGATGGTACACCAACATCAATATGAATCTTTACGAGTCGAATAACATATTAGCTTCTTTGACTTATGATACCACTGTGAATATGTGAGATATCTTTCGTACTTTGATGACAGTCACGTCAAAGCTGTGTGTTTAAATATATTTATGAGATCTAATTCCGGCTATATAATTTAATTTAATTTTTGAATTCTCGTATTTTGTTTGGGGATTATCAATTTATGTAAAATAGTGGGAGGACATCCTTATATTAAAATTCCATGATATGTTGGATGTTTTATGATATTGATGAAATTAATCTTGTCTGATAATTCATGTTTCTTTTGTTAAGTTTGTGATGTCAGCTACTACTTCTAATCATTTTGCACGTGTCTTGGATGCGAACAAACTGACTAGTCCTGAGAACTTTAGTGAATAGGAATTAGATCTTAAGATACTATTGAGATCAGAGAAGTTGGGTTATGTGTTGGATAATCCAGTACCGTTGGATATTGCTCTAGAGTTGACAGTTGAAGAGAATGAGATATTTCAGAAATGGAGAGATGATGATCTGAGAGGCAGGTCACTCATTCTCTATACTATGTCTTCTGATCTAAAAAGGCAATATGTTGATATGTCTGACTCCTTCAGTATAATAACTCAGCTTAGGGAGTTATTTCTAAACCATGAGTAGACCATGGTGTACAGAATCTCCATGGAATTGTTCCACGCTCGTTTGGCTGATGGCAAGCCAGTGAGTCCACATGTCCTGCACATAATGGATCTCATTGAGCAGCTTCGAAAGTTTTACTTTCAGCTGAATGAGATATTTAGGAATTTGATTCTTGGCTCACTCCTATCGGCATATTCCCAGTTCATTATGAACTTTAACATGCATGGTATTCGTTGTTCCTACAGTCAGTTGCATATGATGCTTCAGAATACGGAGGAGAACATCAAGAAGAGTGTGCTGACACTCATTTCAAAGTCCTTTTTGCCTAGTTCTTCTTTTTCTCAATCTTCGAGATCTGTCAAGAAGAAGAAGAAGAAAAAGTCAAAGAAGACTGGTTTTGGTGTTCCTCCCAAATGAAAGGTTGTGAAGCCTAGCAAGTCGAAGAAGAAAGCCGCTGAGGACAAGTGCCACCACTGTGGCAAGATCGGACATTGGAGACGCAATTGTCCAGATTACATAGCTTCCGTCAGACGGGAGAGGGCCTCCGCATTAGGTATGTTTATTTTCCATATCATTGATATCTTCTTGGCTTGTGAAGCCATTGGTTCTTGATGGGTTTTAGATTCTGTTAGTCCAACTCACATCTGCAATTCGTTGCAGGGGCTGAGGGTCAGTAGAATGCTTAATCCAGGCGAGATGCAGCCGTATTTTGGGAATGAAGATTCTTTATCTACAATAGTCATTGGCGAATACGAGATTCGTCTATCCAGAGGTAGCATCATTTTGACAGATTGTGTTTTTGTGTGTGGTTGTTGTTAGTGTTCCTACAACATGCCAAAGATCTAATAAGCATGAAAACATGTTCATAAATTCAAAATAAGTTGCGGAATTACTTACATTGAATGGATTTGAGCTTTTAAAATTTTGAGAAGAAGATCCAAGATCCAAGATGCTTCATTTGTTGATTCCAAGCTTTGAGTTGAAGATCTCCAAGATCCTTCCTTTGTTGATTCCAAGCTTTTGAAGTTGTTTCCCTATCACCTTAGTTGATTCCATGAAGTGCTAGCTCATTTGAAACTGCAACAAAATCAAAGAGAGTGAGACTAGAGGTTCACGCCCATTTGCTTGATTTAGGGTTTTTCATGTGTTTCAAGTGTTGTATTACACATGTGAAGGGAGAGAGAGGGCTAGGGTTTTGTTAAAGGGTATTTACCCTTTTCACCAAAACCATGTAGTTGGGGTAATTTGGTTTCACCTAAACCAAGTAGTTGGAAAGTAAGTGGGTTTGGCATAAATGCCAACCACTTTCCAACCACCACTTCACATGTGTGACATGTGTGAAGTGGGCCCCACCATTTTGAATTCAAAACTCAAAATGTCTCTACGAATATTTGCCGCGGCTCGGTTCCGTTTAATCTGATTAAACGAATTCTCGTCGCTAACTAATTAAATCTAATTTAGTTAAATAACGATGCCTCGCAAATATATTACGAACGTCGTTTACGAATTAATTCTAAATTAATTCGTTCGTTCGTATTAAAGTCCAACTTTAATTTCGTAATGAAATCCAATTCATATTAATATATCCGATATATTAATTTTATCCCATACGAATAAATTAAATAGAAAAATCAATTTAACTATTAAATTTATTTTACCGATTAATTCCAAATTAATCGCGTTCTCTCTCTTCCGAACACATTTAATCCCAGATTAAATAATACCTCAATTAATCCCAGATTAATTTTCTCCATCTTAATTAATCCCAAATTAATTCTCTCTCTAAATTAATCCCAGATTAATTCTAATTTAAATCAACTGTCATCGGTGAATCTTTGGGAAGCGACCCAAGAGATCCCTGGATATGTTGGCAGTAAATACGGTCATCGGATTATCCGAATACGTGCGTACCTTTTACCACGTGCTTACCAATTTACAAGACATGGTTGGCTTCTAGCAAAGCATCGTGCCTACCCAATTCTCCAGAAATATTCTTACTGGAATATATAATCTATGTCAGGCGTAGTATACGTAGTATTGCGTATTGCGATCCAGTATCGGATTGTCACGTGCTAGGCCTGGGGCTGGAATGTGTCTGCCCCGTACGAAGCACATGTCGGATGTCTGGTAACTAGTCTCTATTATCGGATATACACGACCTAGTCATAATATCCCGATGACTGCAGTACTTAAGAGCACTAGTACCGTATCCTACGTGACATCATCTCCACTATGACTGGAGTGATACTTCCGTCTTGACATCACACCCAATACACTACGATTCTCAATATACCTAGCAGAGGCGTACACAGAACCGGTTAAAGCCCTGGACGACCAAAACTAAAGCATACCAATTGTCGCAAGTATTAGCGGTGCAAGTCTCAGGTTAAGACCAAATACACCTACCCTGATTTCGGACTTCCATAGACACATAGTCATACTACCAATGGAATTTCGAGGGGTCTATCCAGAGCGAAGCTATTTTCCGTACCATCGATAAAACACAACCTCATATTACACTTGCATGAGTATCATATACCCAAATATATGAGAACTATGCCGTTATGATCTCGCATAACACGCACAAGTGTAATACTAGTCTATTCCACATTATCGATGTCCAGTCTCGATAATACTACGACTAGGGATATTTAATGATTAATCCTTCGTGGACTGATACTGTCTCATATCATCTCAATCCAGGAACTAATCATAAGGACCTCCTATCATTTATACATCTAGGTGATCTAATCACAAATGATAAGAGTGCAATCTCCTTGTCACATAGTTAATTTGTACAACAACACCATGATCTGTACAAATAGTGACGATATGGGTCATAATTGTCCAACAGTTGTGTAGCTAATATTATCTCACTGTTTGTATTAGATACAAAAGGATATCATGTACATATTAAGAATCGTTATATGTATATATATAATATGAATGATGTTTTGTTACACAAATGTTCAAATTCGCAAGGTCATTATATTTTGCATGCCATTAGAGATGTTTATGAAATTGGGGATAATAAACGTAAAAGATCTGAAATAACTGATACTGAATTATGGCATATGCGGTTAGGTCATATAGGTGTACGACGCCTGACCCAGTTGGTTAAAAATTGTTTGATTGATAATCTAACCATACAATTTTCTCCAACTTGTGAGTCTTGTATTCAGGGTAAAATGACCAAAGCCCCATTTACTGGTGTCGGACATCGGGCTACTGACTTATTGGAGCTCATACATAGTGATGTATGTGGTCCTATAAGTCACACTGCTCAAAATGGTTTTTTTCTTACTTCGTAACATTTACCGATGATTTTTCACGATATTGTTATGTTTATTTGATGAAACATAAATTGGAAACCTTTGAAAAGTTCAAAGAATTTCGAAACGAAGTAGAAAAATAAACTGATAAATTCATCAAATGCCTTTGATCAGATCGATGCGGTAAATATATGAGTAGTAAATTTACCGAATATCTTAAAAAGAATGAGATTCTCGCTCAATATACTCCTACAGGTACTCTACAGCACAATGAAGTGTCTGTAAGGAGAAATCGGTCTTTATTGGATATGGTCTGATCTATGTTGAGTTTTACAGATCTGCCTTATTTTTGTGGGGGTATGCTATTCTTACTGTTGCACATATGCTGAATAAGGTTCTTTCTAAAGTTGTTCCTACTACTCCATATGAGATTTGGGTTGGTAGGAAACCAAACATTAATTATATTAGGGTTTGGGACTATCCTGCATGTGTCAAGGTGACGCAGTGGGATAAACTTTTGCCTCGAGGGCGAAAAGTTAAGTTTGTTGGATATCATTTGAATTCTAAAGGATATCAATTCTATGAACCCGAGCATCGAAATGTGTTTATAGCTCGTTTTGCCAGATTTCTTGAAGAATAATTTTCGGCAGAAGGCGGTAATCATAGAATGGTTGAACTTGATGAAGTCCAACCTATACATGACAGACCAATAGAGGAATCAGAGGTTCAAACAGAAGTAGAACCTTCTTGTTCCACTCTCCGTAAGTCTACTAGGATATCGAGACCTCCTGAGCGCTTGTATTTAATACAAGAAAAAAGTCTCGATGTGCTCCTTGTTGAGGAGACTGATCAGTATACCTACAGAGAAGCAATGTTAGACATTGATTCCGCTAAATGGCATGAAGCCATAAATTCCGAAATATACTCTATGCATCAGAATCAAGTATGGGACTTAGTTTTGCTTCCTAAGGGAATTTTTCCCATTGGTTGTAAATGAGTTTACAAGAGGAAGCGAGGGTCTGATAGGAAGGTTGAAACCTTCAAAGCCCAACTAGTTGTTAAAGGTTATACTCAAAGGCTAGGTGTTGACTATGATGAAACCTTTTCACCAGTAGCGATGCTAAAGTCTATTCGGATTTTATTGGTTATCGCTGCTTACCATGATTATGATATTTGACAAATGGACGTCAAAACGGATTTTCTTAATGGATTTCTTGATGAAGAAATCTATAGGGAACAACCAGAGGGTTTTATCTCCAGCCAAAACTCTGGCATGATATGTAAGCTTAAGAAGTCCATTTATGAACTGAAACAAGCTTCGCAGAGTTGGAATCTTCGTTTTGATGAGGTAATCAGATTGTCTTGTTTTCCCAAAAATGAAGAATAACCTTGTGTAGTGTGATAGTGCTCTTGGTGCTTTGCGTTGATGACATCCTGATCATTGGAAATGATCTTGGAATGATGCAGGGTATTAAAGCATATCTCTATAAAAACTCCTCCATGAAAGACTTGGGTGAAGCTTCTTATATACTTGGTATAAAACTCTATAGAGATAGAGAAAGGAAGTTGATTGGGTTATCCCAATCTTCGTACATAGATAATATCCTACAAAGGTACAACTTTAGCAATTGTAAAGTTGCTAATATACCTTTTCGACATGACATTCATCTTTCGAAGAAGATGTGTCCTCAGATGAAAGATGAAAAGGCTAGAATGTCTAGTCAACCTTATGCATCATGCTTAGGAAGCATCATATATGACATGTTATGTACGAGACCTGATATTAGTCATGCAGTAAGCGTTACTAGCAGATATCAGTCAAATCTAGGTAACGATCATTGGATGGCCGTTAAACATATCCTAAAGTATCTAAAAGGTACTAATGATAAGTTTCTTATTTATGTAGAATATGATTTACATATAAAAGGATATACAGATTCTGAATTTCAGTCAGATCCTGATGATAGAAAGTCTACCTCATGTTTTGTATTTACTCTTAATAATGCTGCAGTTAGTTGGAAGTATTCCAAACAAGGATCAACAGCTGATTCCACCACTGAGGCGGAATATATTACGGCATCAGATGCTGCAAAGGAAGCTGTATGGATTAGAATCTTTATCACTGAATTGGGAGTTGTCCCAAGCATCGAGGACTCGATCTCGTTGTTATGTGATAATAGTGGTGTCGTTGCACAAACAAAAGAACCGAGAACGCATCGGAAATCGAAACAAGTGGAGCGAAATTACCACATTATTCGTGAGATCATCGCTCGAGGAGATGTTGTCATATGCAAGATATCTGGAGAGGACAACATAGCAAACCCGCTTATGAAGGCCTTGCCTCCGAGACTATATGATAGACATGTAGAGGCGATGGACATTGGATACCATCAAATTTGGCACTAGAGCAAGTGAGAGAAAATATTGGAGTTGGTGCTTGACGCGTCAAATTTTGTTGTATTTATTGTAAATACAATATACATTTTATTTTATTATGAATAAAATTAAGTAATTGTCATCAATATAATCTTATATATGGTAAAAACGTAAAAAACCTTAGAATGAATAGTTGTGACGTAATTACAAAAGCGCCACAATTGTTACTGATTGATAAGTGTGGTTTATACCCACTTATTCATGCATTCTTAGCTTACTATTTTGTTAGTTTCCGTATCATTTAATATATTTTGTAGTTCTTTTATGTTTTATTTGTAGGAAGCATTAATACATGGATCTTGGGACATTTGTACGTGTTTTGGGACCATACGGACACATCGGACGCGTGCGGAAGCATCAGAAGCAAGACGCACAACACCAGTGGAAGAAATCACTAGCGCCGCGGCACCTCCAGCATCCCCACAAAAACTAGAGAGTTCGGTGCCGCGCCGCTGTGGGGAACCAAAAATACCAATTTTAGGGTTTTTACATGCTCAATGGTACCAAGGCGTTATTATTAATAGATAATTCCATCCAAAGCAAATGGATGAGGCTAATACACAACACAAAACACAAGAACACATATTTTAGAGTGATCCAAGGAGGAGGATTGAATAGCGACAAGAGGAGACGAAAGCGGTGACGTCCGAAGAGGAAGAGATTCAATTCAGGTTTTATCTTCTTGTTTCTTTCTTAGATTCTAATGATTTTCATTAGATTCATGACTTTGTTTTCATTGTTTTTATCTATTGTCATGAACTAAACTCCTTAATTCTGGAGAATGATGTAACCAATGCTTGAACCTTTATATTGATCTTCGATTTTGTTATGAAGTTTTATTAAGTTTATTTATATTCTTTTGAGTTTAATGCTTCTTGGTAGCTGGCCACAATTAAGATGATGAATGTTTAGAATCTATCACTTGAGAGAGGGGATTTTGAATAGATATAGAGAATATAACCCATGAGTTTTATAGAGTTCGAGAGAATATATAAGTTCCTTTGAAGTCGTTAACATAGAGTCACAAGACGTAATAAATTGTTAATTACTAGATTTTTATAGAGATATCGAAATCTGTAGTTGATAATATTTTCACTGTTACTCGAGAGAGAGAGTGAATACTTGAGGATTTTTGACTTATAAACAATATAACTCTACAAGGATTAATTGGCATGACAAATACATAGGAGTCAACTAGGTGAAATCAGACTCTAGAATCTCTATCGTATTAGTTCCTCCTATCTAAATATTTTTATATTTTATTTATTTAATTAAATCATTGTTAATTATCGTTTAAATAAAGTTAGGATTATCAATTGTAGTATTTAGTGCGAGTTAATGCAATCCTCGTGGGTTCGACACTCTTTCACTGATTTATACTAAAACTTGACACCGTACACTTGCGGTACGATATAAAATATCACAACAAGTTTTTGGCGCCGTTGCCAGTGATTGTTTGTTTAATTCACATTAATACTAGTACCAAGTAATCTTAGTTTTAATTTAGATTTTTATTTTTATTTTTTAGTTTATTTTTGTTTTGTATTTATTTTGTTTATTTTGTTTATTGATTTTTTTCTTTTTCTTCGGTGCTTCAGTGAATGAGAAGATCCACAAGTCTTGACTCACTCCTGTTTGACCCTGAAATAGAAAGAATAGTGAGGAGAGTAAGAAAAGAAGGGGAAATTGAAAAAGAAGCATTGGCAGCTGAAAACAGAGAGAACAACCCACGCCAGGTGGCAATTAGAGATCAGTTCAAGCCCGCCATTGATGATACCTATTCTGGGATTGCCCATCAACCAATCAATGCCAACAATTTTGAGTTAAAACCTATATTGATCAACATGGTACAAAGGAATCAGTTTGGGGGTTCAGCTGTAGAAGATCTCAACTTGCACTTAAGGATGTTCTTGGAGATCGCAGATACTATAAAGATGAATGGCGTGAGTAAAGAGGCTATCGGGCTACGCTTATTCTCATTCTCTTTACGGGATAAAGTGTGGGATTGGCTTCAATTAATACAGATGGGGAGTATCATGACATGACAGGATATGGCCACAAAATTTCTTGAGAGGTTCTTTCCACCAGCTAAATCAGCTCAGCTAAGGGCAAAAATTAGTATATTTAAGCAGCTGGAGACTGAGACTTTATATTTAGCATGAGAGCGCTTTAAGGATTTACTCCGAAGATGCCCAGAACACGATTATGCAGACTGGTTCCAGATTCAATTGTTCTATAATGGGCTGAATAGTTCGAATATGAATGTGGTTGATGCAACAGCTGGGAGAGCTCTATTCAAGAAATCAGCTGAGGACACCTACAATCTGTTAGAAGAAATGGCCATCAACCATTCTCAATGGCCAAATGAACACGCTACGGTGACCAAAGTGGTTGAAATATATGAAGTGGACCCTCTCGTAGCACTTACAACTCAGATTCCCACCCTATCTATTCAAGTAGCAGCCCTCACAAATCCATGAGCACAAGCATCTATTGAATCAGCAGCGGCTACAAATATGATGTTATTGGAAGGAAACCCGAACTTTGACCAAGTCCAATATATGAACAATCGGAACTTCAACAGCTATAGAGGCAATCATGTACCTAACCGTTCTCATCCAAACCTGTCATATGCTAACATAGAGAATCCATTGCAACCTTCATCTGGTTTTGACTATCAAAGAGCTGAGCAGAAATCTTCCTTAGAAGATTTCATGAGCACGTTTGTTGCTAATACTTCAGCGAGGTTTGAGAAGAATGAAGCAAGGTTGAACAATATTGAGACACACATGGAAAATATCGGGGCAATAATGAAGTCCTTAGAAACACAGATTGGGCAGATTACTTCTTCCATGACAAAGCAGCAATAAGGGATATTTGGATAAACAGCCACAGTCGCCAAGTTATCTTTTTCATGTCAAAGTAGCTTGTGGATATAAAAGAAGAAAGCACCATGACCATTTGGGTGGTTGCGTCTGGTTGAAGACGTTAAACTTAGCACTAGCGGGGAGGCAACCCTTGCATTTGTTTATTGTTATTTTTATTTTCTTTATCTTTATCTTTATTTTATTATGTGCTACTTATTCGTTTGTATGTTATTTATGCAGGTAGCATAAAACACACAAAGCCCGCGCAACCAAATTCTAACCAGCAGAAGCCTGATCAGCTCCATGCACGGTAGTGTTGTTCCTTAATTTTGTTTCTTTCTATTTATCTTTCATTGAGGACAATACAAATTTTAAGTTTGAGGGTGTGTGCATATAGTGATAGTTCCTATTAATTAAAAAAAAAACAAAAAAAAATTATTTTTCTTCCTTGATAGTAAAGCATAAGTCTAATGATGAATTTGTTTGCTTTAAATAAAATTTTAGAAACGATAAGTCTCAATTTATTTTTATCTGATTCCTTGAGTAGATGATCTAGGTTAGACTCGTAAGCACTTAATAATAGGTTTTTAGCAGCAAGAACCTAAGTAGTTGGCAAAGTGACTACTTGAAGAAATTATTTGCCGATGAATGACTGTTTGTTTAGATATCTATCTCAATATGCTATTATTATGATGTATGGTATGATAAGAAAAAAAGAAACCACATATAACCGATAAGCGTGAAGCTACCCTGGGCGAGTGTTAGGACCACCATGAGGGGAAATGCTACCTTAAAAGGTAGGTGTGTTTAAAAAAAATGAAAAAAAAAAGAGAAGAAAAAAGAAGAAGAAAAAAGAAAATAAAATCATACCATACTGGGCAAAGAAAGGCAAATGCAGAATAAATTTGAGATATCTAGGTTGGTTTTACCTATCAGATCTCAATTTTTGAGACGAAATCATCGAGTTGGCTTACTTATGAGTCGAGCTGTGAATGAACCTGTACAAACACACACTGTGAGTCTGGCTTAGATGGTTTATTCAAGAAGTTGGATTTGAGTTGTAGTTAAGTACTTTGAAGGTTCTCTGATTTCATTGATAAGCATTCTTTGAGGACAATATTATGCATAACTATCGGGATTATTATATTTTCTTTTTTTATTATTTTCATATTTTTGCATGATTGTGTGTGAATGACGTTTGTGGGTATCGTCGCTGTAAGCCCTCACGAGACTATAACTCGTCCACTAGGGTCGCCTAGGGGTTTAAAGGCTTGTTGCATACGCTAAATGCAATTGTGATCCCTACAAAAGTGGCCTAGTTAATTTAGTTACTTTTATTTATTTAGTTTTTATTTTGTCTTTTGCTCGGGACTAGCAAAATCTTAAGTTTGGGGGTGTTTGATAAGTGTGGTTTATACCCACTTATTCCTGCATTCTTAGCTTACTATTTTGTTAGTTTCAGTATCATTTAATGTATATTGTAGTTCTTTTATGTTTTATTTATAGGAAGCATTAATACATGGATCTTGTGATACTTGTACGTGTTTTGGGACCATACGGACGCATCGGACGCGTGCGGAAGCATCAGAAGCAAGACGCACAGCACCAGTGGAAGAAATCAATGGCGCCGCAGCGCCTCCAGCGTCCCCCATAAAAACCAGAGAGTTCGGCGCCGCGGCGCTGCGAGGAATCCAAAATCACCAATTTTAGGGTTTTTACATGCTCAATGGTACCGAGGCTTTATTATAAATAGATAAGTTAATCCAAAGCAAAGGGATGAGGCTAATACACAGCACAAAACACAAGAACATATATTTTAGAGAGATCCAATGAGGAGGATTGAAGAGCGACAAGAGGAGACGAAGGCGGTGACGTCCGAAGAGGAAGAGATTCAATTCGGGTTTTATCTTCTTGTTTCTTTCTTAGAACTCTAATGATTTCCATTAGATTCATGACTTTGTTTTCATTGTTTTTATCTATTGTCATGAACTAAACTCCTTAATTCTGGAGAATGATGTAACCGATGCTTGAACCTTTATATTGATTGTCGATTTTGTTATGAAGTTTTATTAAGTTTATTTATATTCTTTTGAGTTTAATGCTTCTTGGTTGCTGGCCACAATTAAGATGATGAATGTTTAGAATCTATCACTCGAGAGAGGGGATTTTGAATAGATCTAGAGAATATAACTCAGGAGTTTTGTAGAGTTCGAGAGAATATATAAGTTCCTTTGAAGTCGTTAACATAGAGTCACAAGACGTAATGAGTTGTTAATTACTAGATTTTTATAGAGATATTGAAATCTGTAGTTGATAATATTTTCACTGTTTCTCGAGAGAGGGAGTGAATACTTGAGGATTCTTGACTTATAAACAATATAACTGAACAAGGATTAATTGGCATGACAAATACATAAGAGACAGCTAGGTGAAATCAGACTCTAGAATCTCTATCGTATTAGTTTCTTATATCTAAATATTTTTATATTTTATTTATTTAATTAAATCTTTATTAATTTTCGTCTAAATAAAGTTAGGATTATCAATTGTAGTATTTAGTGTGAGTTAATGCAATCCCTGTGGGTTAGACACTCTTTCACTGATTTATACTAAAACTTGACACCGTACATTTGTGGTACGATATAAAATATCACAACACTGAGAAATATCACAATACAATTCATTCTTAAATTGTTCATAGTCAAGGTTTACATATTTGGTTAGTTAATAAACCCGTGAGGCCGGTAAGTATCGTATATTAGAATTGTTCTAATGGTTTATCTCAATAAACCACGAGTCTTGGGAGACTCATATAGATACGTAGGTATTTAGTGGATAAATACTGAATGACTCATTGAATATTTCTGATAGATGGTACACCAATATCAATAGGAATCTTTACGAGTCGAATAGCATATTAGCTCATTTGACTTGTGATACCACTGTGGATATGTGAGATATCCTCCGTACTTTGATAACAGTCACGTCAATGATCTTTTAAGATCAGACCTCCGCCTGTTCGTCGGGTATAGACTGATACTCACGATATCATGTGATGTATCCAGAGAGGATCTGTTAGTCCTGTGTACAGGATTTAGGTGTTTAATTTGTGATTCTTTGAAAACCTTAGCTGAAGTATGATTCAGAAACGAGTTTCAAATATTAATTGAAGAATCATAATTATGTCGCGACATATGAATTGTTCATAGTAGAGATTTGACGTTTAATCTATATCTCCGGAACAATTCGGATAACCTATGACAAATGGATTATATATATGCAATGACTTCGACTTGGATGGTTCAACTCAATTGTCTGCGGTCGTCATAATTTGTGAGTGGACAAATTACGGAAATGGAAACAGTTTTCATGACAGATAAACTTGAACCTAGAGAGTCCCACAATATAAAGTGTACTCATTGAGCACTTAGGCAATTAATTATGGATAATTCGGATTATTCATAATTTACACATGCGTATTAAATAATGTGTATTTGTATATGTTACATAATATAGATTAGATACACATTATTAACCAATTGGATTTTGACACTTATTTTTTTATTATTATTAATTAATTAATTATTATTAATGATAAAATGAAAGAATATTCTTGGAATATTATTCCATAATATTATTTTATCTTTTTGTTAGTTAGATAAATAAATTAATTAAATAGTTAATTTATTTATTTATTTAGACTAGAATATTATTGGAATATTCTTATTTAATTGGTAAATTTTGATTTGTCAAACCATGAAATATTGACACATGGTTTTTAATTAACAAAAATCAAAATAATAATTAATTTTGGATAAGATCAAAATTGTGTCAAATTTTTGACCACAAAAATTATTATTTTTGTTGAAAAATAATATCAATTTTCGAAATTGTTATTAAAAAAAATAAATGGAACTTGTTTTCATTTTGCAAGGTTTTAACCACTTCTCATATATTGAGAAAAATAATGAAGAGGGGGTTAGGGTTTAAATCAAGGTTTCCAACACCAAAGGAAGAATAAATTGAGAAATTGGAAATTATATTAAGGTAATAGTAAATTCCAAATTTCTATTTCTTTGTTTTGATTTCCCAAGCATGTGAAATATGTATTGGATATGTATATTGCATGTTTTAATGGAATATATATCTAGGATATATATTTGAATCAAAATTGGGTGTTGGTTGCTTGATTTACCTTATTGGTTTCTTTGTTAAACATGTGTAAATTAGATTAATTAGTGAATTAATCTCAAAATTAAAATTTTCATTCTAGAGTGATGTTACCACTCTAATATTGCATAGAATTATTCTTGAGGCTTTATGTTGTGGTGATTAAATTTGATGCAAAATTAATTGGATTATTTTGTGAATAAATTGAATTTTGGCATGAAAATTGGACCCAAAAAAATGAATCAGATCTGATTTGGTCCCTTAAAATAAAATATTTTTTTATGGAAAAGTATGTTATTTGGATGATTTTGGATGTGTATTGGGTGGTGGATTAATTCCGAAAATTATTCCGGGGCGAAAACGCGAGAAAACGATGAAATTCGCATCGAAACGGGCTCGCCTTGTCACTGCTGTGAAACCAGTAAACTGGGCACTGTTCGGGCAGCCCAAGGTCTGACTGAACACTGCCCAAGTGACCGGGTTGGCCCTGCTCGGCGGTTGGTCAACCGGTTTGCCCGTTTTCCAGTTACGCGTAGTATTTGTCGAAAAATATTTTCGTAAAATAATTCGCCATGTTTCAAAATATATTACATTGTTAAATGTTAATAAATAATATATTTAAATTTATTTGAGTGAACTGAAAATATTTGATATTAATTAATTCGCTCGGAAAATTTTAAAATGTTTAAAAACCATTTTCGCCTTCCACCGCGCCTACCCCTACATAAGATTATGCGCGGTTGAACCAATCCACCCAAATCTGTGGCTTTAACCAACCCAAATTCGTGGTGGTTTAGTTAACTTAAACTATACATATTTCTATATAGATACATATACATATACATACATATACCTCATATGAAACAACTATGTAAACAATTAACTGAACTTCAAGTATTCATCGCATGGAGTACTTACCTGGTCTCACGAACAATCATGATCTAAGTCAAATCTGCCAAAATAAACGGGCATAAGCGGCCAGAATCAGTGTTACTTGGAATCTCAACTCAACTACAACAAACTTTCGGATCTTCCTGGAACACCCAAATCAAGTATGTTTTTCAACGATTTCAATTTCATTACTCTCAAAACATCTAACTTTACAAATCTATCCAATCAGATTCACTTTTCGACTAAAAATTCAGAAATCCACTGAAAAGTCTGAAATCGTTACCAACAGATCCAGAACCTTTCGGATCTATACCGTTCCTCCCAAAATCAGTGAGGTACTCTTAATAAATCATAATATATCATTCTAGAGTAATCACATAATTTAAATCCTCGAATTACGTGTTTTTGAAAAATCTTCCAAAAAAGTTTCCAAAAAAGCTATGGAATGATCATATACCCTCTGAAACTTTCCGAAACCATCTACACATTATCATATTATCATAATTACCTCATATATATCATTATGTTCATTAAATGAAAGACATGCGCGAAATCTAATTTTATCAAAAAATCATTAATCCTACCGAATCGATCCAATTCATTATGATTTCACCTGAATTCTACCAATAGCATAATTTTGATATAATCTAACTTATCCAACTCAATATACGTCAATACATTACTCTACGACACTACTAGAAGCATCAAAATACAAAATGAGAAACTTGAAAATATTGAAGTTTTATCGGGAGGTCATACCGAGATTCTGAGGGTATATACAGACTCTCAATTCTCCTACGAACGTGTAGGAATCGATGGAATTCAAATATGAGCTACTGTTCAAATAGATGTTACTATTCCCATATCTTCTTCCTTGATTTACTTACAACTGAACACAGATAAGAGAAACCGACACCACCATCTTATAGTATTATCTGAGTGCTTCAATTTGGCTGGTGGCTCAATACGTGAAATGGAGCAATGAGTGTTGGGGTTTTGGCGCGGGCGCAGCGGAAGCTCGCGGTTCGGGTGAAATCGTAATTTTAAAACTTTTAAATTACCGAATGAATTATTCAATATCCACTCCGAAACAGTTTCCGATAATTGTTCCAATACCCAAAACACATCCAATACATTTATATGACAAAATTTTCATCACCATAAACTCAGTTTTCCAAATCTGATCCAAAAACCAAAAATATCAATATTTCATGTTTTAATCCAATTTTCTTAACATTAATCACAACACCAATCTAAGCCACCACCAAGGAAGCGCCAAAGAACAATTCTAGGCATTACTAGAGTGGTCATAACACTCTAGAATGGCAACAAATTATCAAATGACAAAATTGAACTAATATTACACTAATATTATCCAATCTAACTTCACACATACATCTAGCCTCCAAATCCATCCTCCAAATCAAAAAGGCCCAATTTTTAAGAAGTAAAGAACCGTAGAACTATTCTAGTAACTCAAGAACAAGAAACTAATTTTCTAAACTTAAGAATATTAAAAATTACCTCTTAATCTTCAACTTTCCTTAAGCTCTTTCTTGATTTTCTCCACTTTCTTCTTGGTTTCTTTAAACAAATTTGAGAGCTTTTTGTTCAAGGAGGTTTTTGGCCATGGAGGTTCTTAAATGAGAAAACAAAATTTTCTCATTTTAAATACTAGGGTAGGGACTAAATTGAGGGGTAATTTGGTCAATTTTATTTATTTAATCAAATTAAATTATTAAAGCCTTTAAGTTGATAAAATCAATTTGTATTCTTCAACTTTAAAAGTTTTGCCACATGTAACCAATAATAATTAGCCATATAACATAACATTTAAGAAATATAGATATCATTTAATTATTTAACATTTAAATATCTAGATAATTAATTAATATAATTATTATTATATATGTATTTTTATTTATATTAAATAACAAATACATATATTAATAGCATCTGTCAAAGTCTCATTTGACAATTAATTAATATGTATCAAATTAAATTTTGTATTAAATACAAATACACATTAATTATTAATTGACTAAAATTCCATAAAGCATGTGTTTTCGTTTAACCGTTTAAACGATTCAAATTAACTCATTTAATCTGGTGAAGTATTATGAATAATCTGTATTATTCATAAAGCATTGCCCAAGTACTCAACGAGTACCCTTCATATTGTGGAACTCTCTAAGTTTAGGTTTATCCGTCACGAAATCCAATTTCGTGTCCATAATTCACCCACTCATGAATTATGATGAACACAGATAATCTCGCTAAACTATGCAAGTCGAGGTCATTGCATACGTATAATCCCTCTGTCACAGGTTATCCATATTATTCCTGGGATATAGATAAGAACTTCAAATCCTTATGGTATAATATAGTCGACTTTCAAATTTACGATCTCTAAATAACACTCGGAACTCGCTTCCAAAGTTATACCACGGCCATGAATTTACTAGATCACAAACACGTGTAGGAAACCTATGCCATGTACACAGGACTGACAGATTCTATCTTGATACGCTCTGGATATCATGAGCATTAGTCCACAACCAACGAACAGGCGGGGGTCTGATCTTAATAGATCGGTGACGTGACTGCTATCAAAGTGTGGAGGATAACTCATATATCTACTGTGATATCTCAAGTCGAATGACCACTATGCTCGCTCAACTCGAGAAGATTCCTATTGACGTTGTTGTACCATCTATTAGGAAATCTTCAGTGAGTCGTTCAGTATTTATCAAATAAACACCGATATGTCTATACAAGTCTCCCGAGACTCATGGTTCATTGGGATAAATAATCGGACCAAGTCACGATATACGACATGAACTGGTCTCACCAGATTTTACTAACCGACCCGTGTTAGTAAATCTTGACCAGAAACTTTATTTAAGGATATAAAACTTATAGTGCGCTTCCCAATGTCAATTATAAACTACGTTGTAACTGCGCACTACATTGTAAATCCTAGGGTCTTTGTCTAATATACACATATCACTAAATCAGATTTAGTTTCAATCTAATCATAATTGGATATCTAATCGTAATTAGATCGAATATGTATATAAAAGTCAAGAGGTGCTACCATTAAATAAGTAATATTATGGAAAAAGGAATTGTTCGTATTCATGAATCATACATAAATATGATCCGGATTGGCACTCCGAGCACCAACCCTAACTATTTCTCTCACTTGCTCTAGTGCCAATCCACAGTATCAAATACACATCTAAATGTGTATCACATACTCATGGCCCTCAAGAGCTCACATATCACTCAAAAGGTAGGCAATAACAAGTAAGCCCGCTATAACAAATTGAGTTTGTCCAACAAACCAAATCGTTTCCCTTAACCATCATCATTCATATTTTGTAGAACCCAAGTTCTACATCAATATGACTCAGATGCGATATCAATATTGTGTTATAGCTATTAAGTTGTTTATGTATTTAGAGATCAAATCCAAAATACTATGTAGACAACCGCAAACACAATACTAATATCAAACTTCTGATCTATAAGGTCAATATGCAACTTCATAAGTCAATACTTTATAAGTTACAACTAATTCCACTAACATAGTATAATCATATGTGACACTCTCACTGCATCTTTTCTGACTCTATATGACGTAGACTATCTAACGTCATAATTAGACTCAAAACTAATCTACCCTAATGGTTGCAGATTATATTCTCCATGAATAAGAAACTCGTTCTTAATATCTCAAAGATAACGAATAACATGTTTCAAGACTCATCCTATGGTCTCCAGGGTATCAAAATAACTCATAACAATTATGATTAAATTGATATCTATAATCGCACACAATATAATATTTAATATGCCATCATCCTATAATGCAAAAGATTGATTAGACATTCTAATCAATTTCTCTTTCGTCAAAGGAATCATCATTTATGAAAGATGAATACTATATACAAGAGACACACTAACTGTCAAACAGTTATACTAACTGTCATACAAATAGTTTTGATGTGTCCTTTATTATATCATATCTAATGCACGACTAATGGTAGTACCTCACAAGTCTCTTGGTTTTATATCATATATGAAATTATATCAAATATAATAGAGACTACTCCCACTGCTTTCACGGAGAAAAGAAGACTTAGGTAAATCTTTTACCTTATTAACATCTCATTATTACATTAATAATGATAATGTCGTTAGGATATACAATATTGGAAAGAAATTTATACGCTCCCACTGACCCTACCATATTCTCTATGCCTTGATAAAATCAGGCAATCTAACTGCATCAAAATTAGAGAACACAGATTTTCGGAAAGCTTACCTGAGTCTACAGTAGCCTCTATAAGCTAGTATATCAAACTATGATCTTAGCAGAATACAAACTCTAGGACCATTCTAGAATGAACTCTTCAAACAAAGAAACCACAATGGATCTCTTATTTGAAGAAACCATTCAGGAATGCCACTTTGCTTTCTTTAGCCAAAATACATAGTTTAATATCAATATTAACTAACAGATCTTTAATTGTTCAATTAGTGCGACTACAGACAAGTTGTCTCAAAATCTACGATAGATTACCGAGTATAATCTTTCTCATTGTCATACTATAAAGGTCAAACCTTTAACAAGCTCACTTTACTTTTGTTGCGCAAACAATTTGCACAATTTATGAACAATTCATAACGAGAGCTCAATCAAGTTCAAAACTTGATCGTAGTAAGCTACAAACAATCTTAGATCTATTGTTTAATGCTAATTTCTGAAATCGATATCAAATATCGCTCTCACTATAAATTATAGGATAATTTTCTTCAATAAGAAAACAAGCAGAACCATTAAGTATCAAATACTTCGTAAAATATTCTAACATCCCATTGGACTTATATGGAAGTTGTCTAAGGGCCTTTTCATCTTATTAATTATGTGGTTCCATTTATACTTTATCACTCTAGTATTTTACTTTACTAAGTCAAGTCTTTTCTACAATTGTCAACATCCGATGTTACACACCAAGTAATAAAATAATTTTATTACTCAGGATCGTAGAAAAAATATTCTATCAAATATAATACAATATTCTATCAAATAGAATACAATATTCTATTACATAGAATAAATGATAAACTTTTACTTGTACCTCCGAGGCGCAAGTACTTTCAATTATATAACTATTATACAAAAGAAAGATTCAAATCTTAAACCTTTTAAGATTCGAATTTTCTACTTATACATATCATATACGTAACTGTAGAAACTAATGGGACCTTAATTAAAAAGATGAATTAGTGTTACTGGAGCATATCCCCAAGCGTATTGAAAACTAATTCGGTAACACTCAATATCAAACGAATCAGATCATATAAGATTCAATTTCTCCCACTGATCAATTCCATCACGATGGAATCGTAGAAGAATAATATTAAGTAAGAATCACATTCATTAAATAACTTTAGAACTAATTGCCATAAAATTCATATGTTTGATCATATCAAACATCCTTGAGTAATTCAAAGACTCACGACGAATTTTAAAATATAGTTTTCAACACTTCAAATAGAATATCTTTGAACCATTCAAAATATTTTATCTGCGTTTCATCAAAAACATATTGAAAGTTCTCGAACCATTCAAGACGTTCAATATATATTCTTTTAGAAACACGCAACTAAGTCATGACAATTCATTAACCAAGTTACGAAGTAAAGAAAACTATCCAAGGTAATTTCTAATTCATTAAACTACATACATCCAATGTATTAGTTTAATAAATTTGTGGTCCAATGACAATCATTGGTTATATGAGATTTAATCACATCTTGAATACAATATTCATTAAATATATAAGTATATATGGTGTGATCTTGTATCAGACCATCCTTTACCATACGAAATAAACATCTAATGCTTATGTGATAAAATCTCATAAAGCACTGTTCTAAGTTATTTAGTTAACCGGATATTTTCCTTAATTTTTATCTCTTCATCAATGACACTATTAGTCATATTAAAATATGTAACAATTGTTTATAAAGAACAAGTAACTATCCAATAGTCTCAAGTTCTGATATCAAATATCAAAATAATCATTAAACATTATTTTAAATAACTAGACGGGAGATCTGATATCCAATACCTACAGTTTTCGTATTGTGAGAATCGATATTCTCTATACACAACTATACACATCTCATTTCTTAAGCTCTATAATTTGCCTTCAATTATTCACAACAATTGTAAATAATTGATTAGCAAATTGTGTCAAACACGTGACTTCTAAAAGTCACTAAAACCAAGAAACGTCATTATAAGATAAACAAATACCTAATGGAGTTTTCTTAATGCCAATCAAGAATCTCGAGACATGAACTAATTCACGTCAATTCTTACCGCACAAGAAACTATTCTCTCTAGATAATTATATCCTAAAATAGATATCTATTTAGATTACTTATCGTGACTTAGTAACTAAGTCATTAACCATCTTGATTTTCAAGAAAATCGGAACAACAGTTCCTGATAGTTTAAACTAATCTAACAATATCCAAGTCCACTTACATTCTAGAACCTATTCTAGAAATACGCAACCATGAGTGAAGTCATAAAACATATTCAAATAATATACATGCAATGGATAAGAAGTATAAATTCTATCAACAATATAGAATAAGTAAAACACACAAGTGAAATTTTCCATAATATTACACACTACTTTAGTTATGGATTTTTAACCCAGCAGTGTCTCTCACTACTTTACGTAATACCGTAATCCCCAATAAAAAATGAGAATTCAATTATTAAATCGAATTCCATAGTGAGAAGTAGACCCCATGAATATATTTCGACTCACAGCTTTGGCACGATCTCGCCCACATATATTCATTAGGTAGACAACTCATTGTCAATCACACTCAATGTGACTCCTGATTTTGGTCCTGACCGTTTCTCATTATGACAGCTTTGACACGTTCACAATGAGGCGTATCAAGGCTTCACTTGCCAATGACAAACTCAAGCTACCGATGTAGTCCTGACAGCTTTGGCATGTTCAGGATTTCCACTTTCACTTGAATTTGTCTAGTATCAAATATCCATCCAGCATGGATAAAATTCTATCAACTACACCCTCATTGCTTTGGCACTTTCTCGGATGCAGCCATAGAAAGATACCCATAAACCGTATTGACAAGACAGACTAAGAAACATACATCCAATACATGTCAATTTACTGCCTTATTTAAGCGGGGATATTCCTCAAGAAAGTATTACTCTACATCAAATGCAGAATATAATCTAGATCAATTTCTAAACAATTCAATTCTACCTTAGAAAGCATAACTTAACTTAACCATTAAATTTCTGTTACGTTTCCCGTTAGCGTAGAACTAAAAGTCAAGAAACATCTAAATTACTTGCATGTGCAAACATCAAAATTCGATTATATATCATATATCAAGCATGAAAAATATTATGGATGAAGGATCAGACCTGCTCTGATACCATTTTTGTTGGGTTTTGGCGCGGGCGCAACAAAAGCTCGCGATTCGGGTGAAATCGTAATTTTAAAACTTTTTAA